>JAQFXN010000783.1:0-18697 GCA_034693365.1 Liacarus xylariae | reverse complement strand
AGGTAAAAATGGCAAATACTCCAATCCCTTTCATCGTGACCTTTGCGCATCCCTGGTATACTGTTGATCAATCAAGACCATAAATTATAACCTAATTGCAGTATAATAAACAGCATATTTATTTAATATTTTCAGATTTTAGCAGTTTATTTGAGTTATGAGAAAAACATTTTTTTTATAATCTAATTATGTTTTAAGAGATTTATATAAGAAATATAAATTGTTTTCAGTTTTTCATTGTTTTTCTAATCCAATCGATTACTCGGAAAACTCGGGGAAAAACAGCTTTCAATTTACAGGTTTTGCCCGGAAATCCTCCATGAAGTACACCAATGAGAACAGCTCTGGACTCGTATTTATTCGGGTATTGCACTAAACCGGCGCCCGAATCACCCTTTTTGGGGGAAGAGAAGTGATTGAATGAAAATTATATTAAGGATTGAATTAGAATCCAATTAGTGGTCAATTACTTGACAAATCCGAGCTTTAGTGGCGGAGGGTATGGAACAGAAGTTGTTGTTGTTATCACAATATTCCACTTTCAGGTCCGCCCTCTGCATCTTCGGAGCCTCGCTCTCGTCCTGTGGGCTCAGTTGTCCCCAACCGTAAAGTGTGGCCCATTCGCTGTGTTGGTCACTGATATTCAGGTCCTGTTGGGGCAGACATACGCTGTTGACCCGGAAATATCTGCCGTAATGATAGAACCCGTACTCCAGAAGCAGTTCTTTCTTTAGTTTAATAATCCCAATGTCGTGGTTGAAGTCTATGTGTCCACTGATGTTATAGTTTGGGTGAAGTATGAACTCAAACTCGGCATTGTATTCCAGGCCCTCCTGTGTCCTAAATTCGCCGTAATATATGTTCATGACTTCCTTGTCTTTGTCGTATTCACTGAAATGTTAAATACAATTAAAATCTGATTATAAAACACATTAAACACAGACTCCAGACAATGGGCTGCAGTGAGAATGTAGTGGACATTCATTATAACTCCAGTGCAGATCGCAGTTCCGGGAGTAGGACCGCCGGGTCTCATGAGGTCCCGTCTGACCAATTGGACAGTCCAGGGCGACTCATAGAAGTAGACGGCATTACCCTTATAGATGCGAGTCTTGACGTCCGTGTCGTCCAACAGGTGTTTCTCGACATCAAAGACAATCCTATTCTCTATTGAATGCATAAAACAGTTTTTCGGATATTTCAGCTCAAATTCGAAGGGTTTATATTTCAGACCACAGTATTTCCAAATTATGTTCGGCTCTGAGAAGTCGGGTCTCGAAAAGAGTCCTTCACTTAATTTATATAACATTAGAGAAATTAAAATTGAATTCATTTTCTGAAATTGTCTATCAATTATGAAATGAATTTTGTTTTGAAAAATTCATTATTGACGCGAGAATTCAATTCCAATAACAAATGGGAAGGGAATCCATCCACTTTGACCAGTGCCACTTTGTGAAATAAAAATTTTTCATTAAAGTATATTTAATTTACAAGACTATATAATAAAATCGATAAATATTTAAATTCCATAATTATTTAATTTATTAAAAATTTTATATTAAAAGTAGAGAATAAATCATAAAAGTAGTTGTAATATAATATTTATTTCATTTTTAGAATAAAATGCGCTAGTCAAAGTGGCACTAGTCAAAGTGGACGGTTAACCAATTGTATCCCTTCTATTATACAAAATGAGTTTTTGGCATGCATTGTATTTTTCTAACGCCATCTATGGGATAGTTTTTCAAACTATAGATATGAACGAAGTTTCTCTAAAGAGTCAGAATTTGCACCAAATTAAGATATAATCTTAGTAATCTTAAAAAGGGATGACCAAACATGTTAAAGTCAGGGAGTATAGAGTACTGATTAGAACTTAACAGATATAGTGCGCATTATGCTTCTTGTTGGGTTTGATCAAAAATGACTTAATTTGACAGAATTTCAACTAATTCTATAAGAATTTAAAAGAATTTGACAAAATTCTGGCAAATTACTAGGAATTCTATAGCAACTTCACAAAATGTGAAATAATTTTTCAAAGTTATTTTATTCTTTTAACAATTTAGATAAAATTTCACTTTGGCGCCGTTTTTTCTCAAAATTGATAGGGATAATTTGTTTTTCTTTTTTCACAGAGAAGTATTTTGGTAATTTTTCATAGACTTGGAGATATTTTGGCTGTACTATTTTATTGATCAGTTATTAAACAGTTATTAAAATAATTGAACTAATTTTTTATAATACAAGACTTTTGTACTATACATTTATTATACAAAGTTTCAAAATTTTTTTGTATTTTGCCAACCCTACACACAGGCATACATCAGTTTAGAGGGAAATTAGCAGTCATTTCCACATGCAAAATTTTATTTTTGAAACCCAAAAAAACATTTTCAGGTTAGATAATTGACAAATTCTGCAAGGATTAACTTAGATTTAGCAGAAATATGTTGAGTTGTTTAAGAATTTGACAAAATTCTGGTCTTTTTGCAAAATTTGGATAGAATTTCACAGAATATTCTAAAAATGGCGCCATCGGCGCAGTTTTCTAAAATTTAAATTGGGAGGGGGAGGTACCACGCCGAAAGTCTATTGGAGTATATGGCCAAATGTCAGGAGGGGTATTCCGTGCTATGCCCCCTCTGGGCATCATTGGAAGTGCATAAAAAAATCATCAAATGTTCATCAAAATAAAATTATAGAACAGTGTTAACGACAAATGTGTTACTCCATATTTGATCAATTTTTCGGGATTAATGTGAAAAAACTATTGATATAATTAATCAAAAAAAGAGTATTTATAATAATCTATTTGTGTTCAATACACCAACGCTTCGGAGATTATAATTAAGTACTTCTAAAAATATGAAATCTTTTAAAAGTTGTATTCTCTTTGCCTTTAAGGGCTAAGAAAAAATAAATTGAAAAACATAACAATTTTATATTTTGATGAAAAAATAAAGGATTAATTTAATTAACTGAAAGAAATAGATGAAACTTTCAAACATATAAAAACACGAATCAGATCAGTAATAATGTTTGTTTTATCAAGATAAATGTGTGATAAAACAGGATAAGGATAAATATGCACAGATATTACCAGTATTTTTGGATGATATTAATTCAAGTACGGGTAGAAACGAATATATAATCGTCTAATTCTTAAGTGAATATAAAAATAATTAGAAAATTAAGAACTATTTTCTCATAATTAAATTAATTTTATAATTTGATTAATAAATTCTTGAATATAAAATCTTAAATTTAACCTATCTACATTTTATCAGAAAACACTGAATCTAATGCTAAAAAAGCAGAGAGAATCATTAAGTGTCAGGGGTAGCCAAGGTCGGTCGAGTCAAGGAGAGTATAGGTGGAAGGGAGTATAGAAGGAGGAAAATATAGGAGAATATTTGGGTAATAATGAGGAAATTATGGAAAAAACTAAAGGTAAGTAGAAGTAAAGTAAAAAATTGCTTTCAGCTCAAAATGTCAGGGAGTATTAGGCAAGTCAGTCGAGTCAAGGGGTATTTAGGCTATACTCCCCACCTTAGCTACCACTGTTAAAACTTAATATCACTACTAGTACATATTTTACAAAATTTAAACTTTTAAAATTCGATAAAATTATATAAACACAGTCTAATTGAGTGAATTAATTTATTATTCGCAGTAAGATATTGATGAGAAGATAAGCAAATAAAAATATAATCAAATACCTTATTCTTTATTAAACTATATCTGCACTGCTCTGTATTGCAATACATAATATTGTTTGTAATATTTTGGTAGAATGTTTAGCACTGGTCTATTCAACATTTGGAAACAAAAGCCATAAAAAAGGGGAAAATCAACCAATCATAGCATTCATTAGATTAGTCAAAAGTGAATTATTATATTGAATTAATTTATTTTTATATAATTGAGCTCTGATTAAAGAAATAAATTATAATATAATTCATAAAATTTACGCGTTTTTTTAAAAGCATAATAAGATAATTATATGGCTCATGAAAAACATATGCTGTGCCATTAGCAGTAATTGTGTGTGTGCTCTACATCACTGAACATTATTAGGCTTTCAATTTTTAATGACCAGACCTTTATATTCCAGAATATATTTTTAAAATCATAAATTAAATAATGCAATCAATCGATTTGCAAATGATTTAATTGTAACAAATAATGTATTCTTAAAACATACAGTGGAGAATCATTTTAAACTGGACGGAGCAAAATTTATTTTATATTAGATTTAGAACTTTAACCGAAAGATTAACATTAATATCAAATAATTGAAAATAAAAAATTTGATATAATTTCTTTCTATGAATAACTATATGTTCATTAAATTAATATTTTAGCTATCGGTCACCGCTTAGTCAAACATAGAAACTCAACACTAATGAGTAAAAGTGAACTTTAGCTCTGTTCAGTTTAAAATGATTCTCCACTCTATATCCGATTGGTTTAAAACAAAATCTTTACTATCTTTTTATTTTGAATTTTGTCTAATGAGACGAATATTCTTTCGATAATTTAAAAGAACTTTTTATTACTTGATTTGGAGTTTTTCTAAATTAAACAAAAATTAATTGTTCTAAAAGACAAAATTTAAAAATAATCTTGAAAATTCTTAACTTTGTTTTTAGACGTAATAAAAATATAAAAGTTTTGTTTTAAAACATCTATAAAAAAATCTATCGATTTATTAGATAAATAAATTGGTAATCAATGAGTTTGAATGCAACAAAAGAGTTTATAAAATAAAAAGTTCATTTGCTAAAAAAAGTATTTTTAGAAAATAAAATAATAAATTCAATTCCCATCACAGATAAGGTCTGATTGGATAAATAAAATTGTTTTTTCTTAGATTTATTTTATGGGTTGTAAATAAAAGAAATGTTACAAAAATAGAAAATAAAGTGCATTTAGTGACGCAAAAATACTAACTTTAAATTAATTTGCCCATCTTGTTATCATATTAATTTACAATGATTTTTTATATTTTGAATAGTAATGATAAGATGGCAAGATGATTTAAGGAGTATTTAAAGTGTTTTGTCGAAATTTTGTTGTTGTTGAATGAATGACTTATTAATGTCTTAATGTTTTTAATTGACTTGTAATTTACAGTATAAGGATATAACCGCTACAGTAATTAATGTCACATTATAGTGTTGAATGCAGTCTGAGATCACCAGTCTCAAAATAAACATATAGAATATAGAAATTTGGACAAGTTGCATATTGAACATCACTGTAACTTTATAAATGTAACTTGATATTATTATTAAGAATATAAAAAGGATTCACCTATTTCGATTTACTAGAATCTAAGCAAAAGTAAACCAACATTGTCTCATCAACCACTAATTCTATTCAATGCCACAATAAAATTCACCAGACAACAATTGTCTGGAAATTATTTCAAATTACTGTATAAGCAGGGATGTGCAGAGGGGGGTCCAGCATTAGTGGTTAACATTACATCTATGCACAGATACCCCTAACTTTGAGTAAAAAAGTAAGAGAAAACTCTTAAAAATAAGAGAAAAGCCGAAATACCCCCTGACATTTTCAAGTCTGCATAAGTTGCTGACAATGTAATGATAGCGTAGAACTGAAACTTCTCTAAAATAGTCTAATTTATCCATCGAATTAATTAGCTAGAATATTCTATATTAAGAACTTTTATATTCTGTCAATTAATTTGCTTAATATTTCTTCATTTATTTCAAATTCTATTGAATTGAATTAATTAGATTTTAAAATATATCGATAATATATTTCGATAAATAAAATCAATCATTTATTTAGAGTCAGTCAAGATTTTAAAACTAAGAAATTACAAATTGAAGGAAAGTATAAATTGATGAAAACAATTAAAACCAAACATTTTTACTTTTATTTTTATTTATTTGACACCAATTAATGATTAAAATAATTCAGTTTGTTAAATTTTCGTTAATCAAAAATCGTAACAAAAATAAATATTAATTGATCTTAAATAAGATATTTATTAATAAATATTAAACTGATTAATTAATAATAATTAGCGATGCTTATTTAGCAATATTAAATTTTAAACGCAAAACCGCAATCAAAAAAAGCCTTGGATATGCAAAAATGTTTAGCATACGCAAAACTGACCACCTAGGGTAATTTTGGCATTATACTAAATATAACGTCATAGTTAACCTTGTTGAATGTCTTAATTGAAACGTCAATCAAAAGATTATTAACACTAAATTTGACCGTCAGTGACGTCAAGAAATAAACAAAAAAACAAAAAAATAAATAAATAAATTTTTGATATATAAAAGCATAAAACAAATGGTTAACAATAAAAAAATTTTTAATTACATTTTAATTATATTATACGTTATATATAATAGTATTTATTGAAATATATTGATAACAAAACCGTATGTATAATATATTATTTAGAAAAAAGGAGTTGAACTTGAAATCTAATTCACTCCTTATCTAATGTCAGAGATGGCCATAGGGGGCGAACCGACATGTATTGCAGACAATCTGACTTGCAGAATCAATATGTGTATGGTAGATAACTTCGTCTTGGCACAGTGAGCTTTGTACATTATCGATCATAACTATGTCACATGTAAAAATTATTGACTCCAGTTAACCCTCGTTATAATGCTGTTTATATTGAACACTAAATTTTGTTCAATATAAAACTAGCATTATTTCAAATATTACTAATTGTAATGTAAAATTGTTAGCATATAAATTATAACGTCTAGATCAAAAACTATTATGTAACTTGCACATTTACGATACTCGTATATTTTCTGCAACCTGGTCTCAATAATCAATCCAATGTTCATCTCTGACTTTTATAGTGCACAATATATAATAAACTATTAGTGAAATAAATATGAGATAACAGAATACGCAAACAAAAAAAAATTGTGACTTTAATTATCAGAAATAAATAAACCTCATATCTCGGAGCGCACAGAGTCTTGTTTAATTTTATAGTGTGTTGAGGTGTCTCTATCAGATTATTATCAAGATCATATTTTTGTTCATTCTGTTTCATGATATCATTCTATAAATAAAAAATTAATTTCAATTACAATAAATATAAAGTTGTTCTGAATTTTTATGTATAGCGTAAGCAAAAAAGAAAAATTACAATATTTGGCGTCACTATTAAGTAAACACATAGTGAGAGAACATAATATGCTTTTTTCAATGCCATTCTTATTATACTAATGCCAAGTCTTGAGTGATTTTTTTATGCACTATTATATTACTTACATTAGTATATAATAAACATATAAAATAAATAAAATAATGAATAATAAATGTTTTTTCAAACACATTAATGCATTCAATAAGTTATTATTATTTTTTATATAATTTATATATAAATGCAATTCTATATTAAATTCTTTAAGTATTGATATTTCGATTTCAATTATTAACATTTGAATTCTGTAAATGTACTGGAAAAAAACTTATAAATAAATAAAAGTATGACTAAACAAACAGGGGGTATTTTCTTAGAATTTTATAAAATTGTTGCATTCATTCTTGCAATTAATCTCCTGTTTCACCATGGTACAGACTATAGATGAGATATGCAGAGTCAGGATATAGAGAAAGTTATCATGCTTATTCTTATAAACTTTACCTTTTTATAAGCATAAACAATCAGAAATATAAATACCATAAGTGTTTGATCAAAATGGCAAATTATTCACCCTTTGAGCAATTTTAAATTTATTCAAACTGAAATATTGATATTTTAGTAATAATTTATTTTGTAATAAAATAAATGCTCATAATTTGAATGCTTTGAAAAAACGAAAGTATTGATACAACAATAAGATAGAGAAGACAAAGATAGTATTCATTTCATTTATAAGAATAAAACTACTCTGACATTGAATATCATAACTTCTATTCATTCCAATTTAATTTTAATATAAATATTTTCTCCAGATACTATTTAAGTCAATTCTGGCAAGTGCACTAAGTTTATTATGCTATTATAATATATTATATTATGCTCTTTTCTATTTTCACTATGAGATATTTCAGCAAATACAATAGCTTGAAACCTATCTTTTTGAAACAATTTTTGACACGAGTTTTGCACAAAAGTGCGTACAGACTAAACCATTTATCCGATCTCAATGAAACTCACAGCACATGTGTGTCTCATATTTTAGGACAAAATATCTAAAATTCATGAAATTATTTCAAAGGGTTTTAAAATTATATCACTTTTTTCATCAAACCTATCATTTTGAAACTCATTGTATAATTTAGGATCTGTAATAATCATTCAAAATTATAGATTGAGAAAAAAAGGATGGATTAAATGACTAAACATAATATAATTAAGTAACTTAAGTTTATATTATAGTAATATAGTTTAATTTTATTCCTTTATTGATGAAATGAATAAATGCTGATTTCATATCATCCCAATATTAGCTAGTGCAAGCAAACTTATAATATTGATTTTTATCGGGGCAAACGAATTTACAAATAAACATTACAATTTTTATTGAATGTATATTATTTACATTTACATTACAAGTTTTAAAATTAATTATACCTCAAATCTGTTTACCTAATCTCATAAATGACTTCTATTAATTTTAAATAAGAAAGCTATCTTTGAATTCTTCTTTTTTTCAGTTAGCAATTACGACAATTTTTATGATTAATTATACATTTAAATTGAAATTATAATAAATTTATTATAAATTACTTTAAACAAGTATTACTAGAATTATACCGATGTTAACTGATTTTGATGTGTCATTTGAAAATTAAGATACATTAGATGTATTTACTTAAATTTTATTGAGTTAAACTAAAAAAATTGAATGTTAAAAGCAAAATACCCGTAAAAGATTTAAGATAAGTAAAAGTAAAACTTTTAACATTTCAATTAGGGATAATGCGGTCGAATCAATTAGAAAAAGAGGAAAATTGTCATAGGTAAGTTTTTAAAATTTTTAATTTCAAAAATGGAGAGTGAAGCTATTTAGGGGGGCTGAAGATAGAATAATGTCTGAGCGTCATGTTATTATGATGATCAGGTCCAAACATTTTTGAGTATTCCAAATTATTAAGACATTAATTGATATTTTCATGTAATTAAAACTTTCCTGATTAGAAAGCTTTTAATTTATTTTTAATCTGACTTATTGTAACTGAAATCTTCTAATTCTACTTTCATTAGATTCATAAATGGTTGCTATGCGATTTTGCAATACATATCATCAAGCATAGTTGATATAACCTTTTTCGTTCATAAAAACTTTCAAACTTGAATAAATTTCAAGCTTGATCAGTTAATGTGTAGAATAGTTGTGATAAAATTCCAAGGCAGACTAAACAGGAATTCACAAAAGTTAGCATAAGAAATCATATTATGAAATCATTATTAGCAAGTATAATTTATTATATAAGTAAAGATAAGCATAAATAAAGATAAAATAATAGATTATTTTTACATTTACTCTCAGTGAAACATAAAAATACAGGTATGAATAACAATGATCATGATTAGAGGCAGACAATCATCCGGGAGATAAAAGTATACAGTAATGCATGCAATAATAAAATTTTTATATAATAGTAATGCTTTTGAATTGAATGTGATTTATATTTTATATACAAATAAAATATAAGATACTATTCTTGTGTAACAAAAAATATTGGATTATATTATAAATAATTAAATTATTGTAAATAATAAGATAAACACAAAAGAATACTGTTTAATTTCTTTTTATTTATTATAATCAACAGCTTTGAATTTCGCTGTTATCATCGAGAATATACTTTTAAAACATAAACCATAAGAGATAGATGGTTTAAAACCATAGAAATATGATTCCATGTGAAATTATGTGCTATTTTATAGCCTCTTTCTGATGGGATAAGTCAAAATCGAATATTTAAGATTCAAAAATCTTATTTCAAATGCATTGTTGAGGATAACAGCGAAATTCAAAGCTGTTGATTATGATTAAAATATAAAGTAATTAGAGTAAAACATCGCTAAATAAAGTGCATTAAATATTCTTCTAATAATTAAGTTGTTGTTTTAATTATATTCATTACTCCATTAATATTTAACATACAGTTTATACAGTATTAAAAAAATATTAATTGAAATAAATAGCAAGAGAAGAAAATTAATTGAAAAAACTAGTTTTTCTTAATTTTACAGCAAAAAAAAGGAGCACTTAAAAAAATCGCTTTTAAAAATATCAAAATTTTACCTCAAAAAAAACATAAAATAAAAGGGAGAAAAAACTTTTATAAAATTAATAACTCATGCGATAGTTTATAAAAGACAAAAAATTAATTCCTTATATTCCATATAAGAAAATAAATTTTAAAAAATCGATAGTTACAAAATCAACAATTAATAAATTTGTTAAAAGGTCGAAAACTAAAATTTCTAACCTAGCTAGATGACAGATGAAATACATAAATCACTTGATCACATAAAATATTTTGCTTTGAGCATTATCAATATTGTTAAGAACATGAAAAAGCTAAGTTTTTAATTTTTTAAAATCACGTAATTTATGTATTGCGTAAAACACGTCAATAGTGTGTATGAGTGAGAGTCATAGTCGGCGTCGGCTGTGTGTGTGTGTAATGTTGGATCACATGCTTTAAGCGCCTGGTATTCGCACACAATGTATTGCTAAATGTATTTGATTGCCAGACTGTGCAGACGAAACATTCAGTTTATGTTTGACTGTCAGACGAAGTCTATTGCGTCGCTCATACACTCTATCAAAACACCGTACGCTTTATCGTATAGCACTCGTATGTATAAATCGCAAACACATTGTCTGTATTAGAGATAATAATAAAAAAGTTTTCAAAACTTTTAATTTTTGCCAAAAAAACTCGCGAAAACTCCAATAAAGAAATATAAATAAACACATTGTTGTGTTTTCTTCTTTAATTCAACTATATTGCTTTCTCAACTGAAAAGTAGATAGTTTAATTAAAGAAAGAGAGAGAGAGAGAAAGAGTTGAAAACTTTATTCATTAAATACGTTTTGATATAATTATAGTAAAACTCTTTTCTTCTCCATTCAATCCAGTCGTGTGTGTGTTGTGTCATATGTGTGCGAAACTTAAAACTTGAAACTTTTGCCAAAAAACATATTTGAACTTTGACTAAAAGAAATTGAACTTGGAGAAACTGACTTATTCTGTTGTTATCTTGAACAATTTGACCAGAACAAAAGTAGACTTTCTTGACGGACATAGTGTTGAAGAATTGAACTGAGATAAACTGAACTGGATCAATCTAATCTGTATATATAATCTGGCAATCTGCACTTGGTCAATTGGACAGTATTCAACTATTCAATAACGACCTATATATAAATCATCTAGCACTAAGTTTTGTTGTTGGTATTTGTATTTGTATTTAATTGAACAAGACACAACTATACCATCCGTATAAATTTAGAACTAGCAAGTAAGTTTTGTTTTTAACTTGTTTCAAAATATATTCTTTTCTCTATCAAAAAACTTGTGACATGTATTTGAGAGACGTTTAAATTGTAGTTTTGTTTTATATTTGATATTAAAAATTTGATATCTATTTTCTCTTCATTTGACGATAAACTAATTGTTTTAGGTTTTATAGATTGATAGGAGTTATTGTCTTATATTTTATGTACTTTTTTTTAAATGTATTGTTTATTGAAATAAACAAATTTTAGAAAATTATTTTCATTTTTCTATTCACTTTATTTGCCGAAACTTTTTAATTGAATTATTTTGTTTTCATTCCTATGAGATTTCAATTCTATGAATGGGTACTAGAATTGTGTTTTTTAATATAGATTTTTATTTATTTAATAGAGATTTGGTGTATGAAATATGCATACTATGTGGTAATGGCAACAGAGAACTAAACTATATTAAATCAGTAACCGTTACTTTAAAGTGCTCTGTTGTCTAGCGTTACTCTAGTATGTCATCCGTTCGCTATAACCGTTTTTTACTGTACATTATATTTATATTGATATTGTTTTTCCTGTTTTTTAAGACAAAATTTATTTTTTTATAAACATATGAAACACTGAGGAGAGAGAGAGAGAGAGAGAGAGAGAGAGAGAGAGAGAGAGAGAGAGAGAGAGAGAGAGGGAACTAATGAGAGAAACATAAATCTTATTCATAAATAAAATATTAGTGAAAAATGATATTGAATTACAGAACCTACAGAACATTCATACAAAGTATAATATAATATAAAATAAAGTACTGTATATAAAATTTTTAATAATATAAAAACAAATCTAGCATTCGCTGCAAATGACAAGTAGTGTTGAAAACAAGAGCTCTCTGTCTCAGAGAAAGAGTAAGAAGATATGATTGAATAAAATAAATAATACCCAGAAATATAGACATACAGCATATACTCTACAACAAAGAACTACAGCAAAATACATTATACTATAATTTTTTATTCAAATTAAAAACTTAGAATAAAAAAAATGTCCCAATTTGTTTAAGGAAAACAAATTAAAAGAAAAAAAAATGCGTTTATCTGATAATTAATTTCAATATAATTGAGAATTCAAAAAAATAGCATTTCTTCTCTGTTTCTTCAAAAAAAATTGTCTAAATATCTTTTCTATACAATTAAGAGATATATTTCTTTTCCTCTCATTATTTTATTATTTAAATTATTATATTTATTTCAAATCGCGAGACTTAAGACATTAGTACATAATTTTTCTTATAATTCTTTTGAGATATAAATTGTATTGAATTGGAGTATAGAATAGTTGAAACAATAATAACATATATTTTCTTATATAAGGAATTATAAAGTTTTTTCACTTTTTATTCTTTACATTTAAACGATAATTAATGGCACAAAAGAGCTGATGACATGTCATATGTTTATTATATAGAGTCGGGCCTTAATATAGTGAATAAATTATAACTTATATACAGAATATATAGAGTCTATTCAAAACTGTTTTCTTTGAAAAAGAAGAAAAAATAGTTTATTTCATTAGAAAATTTGTTTGGAGTCTATGATGAAATTAAAAGTATTTAATCAATTAATTAGACAATTGAATAAATATTTGACATTTCATTCACTTTAGTCTATATACAGAATATATTCACTAATTCTAAACTATAATGAATTTAATTGTGAATTTCGTTACACAATTCAATTCAATTCAATTCAATTCATGTCTCAGTCGATATTGTTTTCTAAAGTCTCTCTCAATTTAACGATTTTTATTTTATTTTCTTGATTTTGTTTAGTTATTTTGTAGTTTATTTTTTTTTAATTCAATTATTGATTTTTATGTCAAATATATTTTTTCAATTCTGACAAATAAACCTGTTAGTTTTTCTTATTCTTTAGTTTTATTCTTCAGTTATTTGTTTGTATGTCTTCACACTTTACTAGTGAAGACATGGAGAGAGGAAAGGAGAAGGAATGAGAGAGAGAGAAATTGAAATTATATTTTTTCAATTTTTTTCTTCTCTCTTATTTAGTTTTTTTTATTGTTTGTGTAATTCTTTTTCACAACTTTTTTCTCTCACTTCACGTATTGTTTTATAATATTATATTCCTTTAGTATTTGTTTTATTTTTATTATTTGTTTCACGAATTTTATTCCTAAAAACTTTGTGTTTAAATACGAAGAATGTATTGTTTGAATGCAATGCATAATGAATTTTATTTCTAAGCGAAAAGTATTTGTTTGTCTCAAAATTCTTGTCTATCTTTGGAATATTTTAATTATTCAATAGATTTATAGCTCTAAACAAAAACACATTTTCTCTATAAGAATATTAAATCGAAATTCTTTTGATTCAATTATTAAATAAATACATTAATTCTATAGAACTATCGCAATATTTAATATAAAGAATTGAACTTTAATATCAAACTTGTATAATAAATTAGCTTGATTATATACAGTATATATATATAAATTAAGCATTATGAAATATCAATATGAAATACAATACTTAATTCAAATGCATTCGCAAACAAATGCAAAATCAAATATAAAACAAAAATATTTCGCTTTTGTATCAATACTAAGTTACAGTTCAGAAGTTTGAATAGAGAGAGAGAGAGAGAGAGAGAGAGAGAAAAAAAAAGTTATTCACTGTTTTGATTATACAAATTAAATTAAACTCCTATAATATATTATATATATATTTGCATTATATTTATATTTAAGGCACAAAAAAACTAATAAAAAGCCCAAATAATGGCATTAATATATAGAGTCTTAGTGACTGCAAAAAGCAATGAATTCACTAAAACTAATAAATTTTTTTATTTTATATTCACTTACTCTGTCTATATATTTCCAGTACTGTCTATATCAGGGGAGAGAGAGAGAGAGAGAGAGAGAGAGAGAGAGAGAGAGAGAGAGAGAGAAAGAGAGTCTATCGATAAGCAAATATATTCTGTATATTAAATGCATTCGATATTAAATATATGTGCCTTTAATTTACAGTATAAATAAGTATTAAATATCACCAATGCATCTACTTTTTTGATATGATCAATACAGTATAGTTTTATACCATATATACAGAGTGTAGTCATAAGCAATTCGATCGGTTAGTGAAAAGAAGAAATAAAAAGCAAATTTCTTTTTTGTTAGCATTCTATAAATATAAAGAATTTTTGTCGTTTTAATTAAATATTTCTTTTGCCTATTTCTTCAAACTAATAGAATATATTACCCTATTATTTATTCTCAGTCCATACAAATATATTATTATTTTATTAAACAAACATTGAATAAAATAAAAGTTAAGTTTTTAATAATTAATTGATATTCCATTAGAATATTCAATAAATAAAGAAAACGTTTTTTAGATAGTTTAATTTTGAAATTCTTCGCTCACAAGACTCATATATATACTGAGCTATATTGTAAATAAAACAATAGGGAATTGACAATTTCGAAATCGACCGCACTTTAATAGAATAAAAAATAATCAATTCTAAATTTCCATCTTGTGCATTCGCGAATTATTTCATTAATCGTTAATTTATGCCCAGATTAAACCTTGATATTAAAATCTTAAAGCTAGTTATATTGCAGACTAAAAGATTTCCACAACATACTAAAAACATAATACTGTAGTTCAAACCAAAAGGACAATTACAAATGCATATCTGATCTACAATTATTGTTGATACACAACTTTTTATACTTACATGTATATGTAAACCCCCATGCGTTGTATAATTCTCGTTTTGTTAACTGTACAAATATAATCTCAAGCTAGGATAATAATTAATAAATTTTATTTACTATCCTAAATTCTAAATAAATTATTACTAATTGTAACTATCAATCAAAGTCAGAGTTCATTAAAATCAACTTTTAGGCATGATACATGCATATTGGTATAATTTTCTTAGACACGCTATATTGCGAATAACCCTGTACTTTTTTTATGCACAGTATTTAGAAGAGAGAGAGAGAGAGAGAAAAAATTTATTTCATAAACTACTCACTAAAATATACACAAGTATACAAAGTTAGGCAATCACTTCAAGGTTGTTATGTTTATCTCTCATTCACTAAACAAATCTCTCTCTCTCTCCCCTCCCTCTCCGCTCTCCTCTTCATTCTCTATGTGTACTGTTCTTTGATGTTATTTTTCTCGAATGTTTAATATATTATGTATTTTCTTCTCTTCTTATTCTATGTCTTTATAATTTCTTTTCAATGCCTTTTTAAAAAGAGAGAGAGAAAGAGTACTCTGTTTTTTAGAGCCAATTATGCTTATAATTAAACTCGTTTTTTATTTTTCTATTAATTTTTTTTCTCTCATTTAATAATGCGCTTTCATATTATTGCAGACAAACTCTCTGTGCATAAGCTTTTAAGTTCAAGGCTTGCACTGGCATTGAATTCCAAGTATTTATATATATCTTTGTAAATAAAATTTTTATACACACTCTATGTGTTATTGTTAACGACAATTTGATTTTCATTTTTTTTTTAATACACATATATATTTCACTTTTATTGATGAATTTGTATTTTTTTCTCAATTCATCCGTTGATGTGATTTTGCAAAAAACTGGTTATTATTTCGACTTTGCCTACAAATAAGTTAATGTGTCGTAAATAAAACATTTAACGTAAATAAGATTTCTATATATACTTTATCTATATATTAAAGCACAGTTGGCCAGAGAAGTGCGAAACCTGAGAGTTATATAAGCAGGGGAAATTTTTTTCAAAAATTAATAAACACAATGTCTTATTTAATTGATTTTCAATTGGGTAAACAGTTACCCCCTGTCCAAATCTGTGCGAATCTCTGATTTTTGCATTGGCATTCATATACATTTAGATACTATATTATAAATGAATAAATATAGTCGTTATATAACTTTTACGTTTAACTAATCTAAGTATAAATCAATTTTTTCAGCAATAATTCGATTTTTTTTTGTTTTCCCAACTTTTTTACAATTTATTAACCGTTAGTTTTGGGTTTTAAAAACTAATTTTCTCCCTCATTACTATATGCCGATAGAATTATGATTACGAGACGAGACATAACAAGAAATGTCTGTTTATTTTTAAAATTAAAAATTTTTTCAAAATTTTATTTTTAGACCGTTTTTTTAAAAACAAAACTCTTTTTTCTCTAACTCTAACTATATTTGTAATAAACAGATGTATTGAATAGATATTAAAATTAGTGTTCAATTTTCAAGGGCCTCTATCTCTCACCAAAACAGCACAGTATCTATTATCGCCCTTACCGTACAATTATTAGCTATTATTAAAATATTCTATAATAACAATAAATATATATTTTTCTATTTGCCTGTCCTTTAAATTATATATATATTTGAAAATTATTCGAGTATTTCTCAAGCAATTGTTTCTTACAGTTTATTATATTATATTAAATGATATACTGATCGACACATTTATTCACACAACCACTGAGTGAATAGAGAATAGAATTAAAATAATATATTATTTAGTTTCAAATGGTGTAGAAAAAAAAGTTTTGTTCAGAAAAAATAAATAGTTTTGTAATGAGTTTTATGTGAATTTCTGTTTACGTAAACACTTGTATAAATAGTATGAAAATAGTATTCACAGCAGAAAAATATATAAATATATGAAAAAGTAAAGTTTTATATTCCTCTCTTTCTCCCCCTCCCGTCCCTCTCCTCCACCTCTATGATATTTATTTAGTTTAGTTGTTATTGAAAGACAGACAGCTCTGGAAAAGAAGAGTAGAGTTGGCATACATTCGGAATTTCATGTCTTTCCTAATCCTTTAACCCGAAATCACAAGAACCCAAACCTTCCCAACCCTATAGCCGAGTGCAAAAATAGACCTTGACATTGAAAAAAACTATTTTACCTATTTATTTCTCTACACTTATATTTGTTGTATAAATTTCTCTCTGCTCTGGAATATGATATTTGAGATTAAAATATTCTCAAACTTTTTCTTATTTTTAATTAAAATCACTTTTTTCCCTCTCTTTCTTTTAAATGAATGTACATATTATTTATAGTATATTCAATATATATTTTCCTACTTCGTCATTGAATTTATGTTTGATTATTATTACTGCATATTATAAAAAGTATATCAAATATTTAGAGAAAAAGAAATGTTAACTTGTTTTCTGTCTATTCATATATATTCAACAAATCGATATAGACTTTAGAATCTAATAATATATATATAAAGTTATATATTTAAATATTTATAAACTCTGTTTAGTATTTATTATTTATCACTCCTTTTTCCTTATGATTTGTAATGAAAAAAATAGTTTACTTAAAGATAAGACTCACTTATATAAGAGATCTGTGTATTAAGACATATATTAACTGATAGTTAAATTTCAAATACAATTTTTGTGTTCAGACTATTCACACAACTATTGAAAATCTATACATTTTTCAGATCTAAAGTCTTGCGAAGAAAAAAAGAGGAAAAGTTTTTTTCTTTTCTCTAAACACTATTTGCAATTAATTTTCTTCTTCTTCTTCTCCTTTTGCGCACAAATTCTTTATCAAAACATTTTAGTATATAATTTGTTTATTATTTCAATAATATATTCCTTCCTTTACTTTTATTTTGAGTCTAACATTTAGGCTATGCTTGAGTTTTGGCCGGTTTTTACGGGTTTCTGCAAAATACACACTAATTGTGTTCTTATATAAATATAAATAATATTTTTGCAATACATTTGATATTTACAGGCATTGAATTGGAAAAAAATTGAAAATACATTTGCATTTGTTGTTTTAAGTCTAGAGTTTGTATTGAATTTTCAGCTCCTGTTTTTTTTGTATTTTTGTGTTTAAAAGCTTTTGTTAAAACAAATGTTTCGCTACATTAAAATGTAAAGTAAATAAAAAAATATTATATAAAATTTTACTTTTATTATCATTTAATTCCCAAAATAGAGAAATACAGAGTAACACAGTTTTTTCAAAGGGAACGATAGTATGAAATCAAATGCTGTTTTCTCTGTTTAGATATTTATGGCTTAACTTTTTGAATATAATTTTCATTATCACGACATTCAATAAATATATCGCAAATTATTAGATAAGAATAGAAAATATGTTGTGTGTTCTCTCTCTCTCTCTCTCTCTCTCTC
>JAQFXN010000782.1:0-18710 GCA_034693365.1 Liacarus xylariae | reverse complement strand
CACCTGATACCAGCCATAATATCTATACAGATTAGCTATATGGATTATATCTATATGGATTATATCTATATGGATTTTAGCAATAAAGATATCGATTCTGATTAATTAGCATATGCTGAATCGATTAGGGATAGTTTAAAACACTAAAATCCAATATTATTTGAGATAGATGGAGTTTTATAAAATAAAGTTAGACAAATAAATCATTTAATTTTAACAATTAAGAGATTGATTCTGGCTAATTCTCATATGCTGAATCGATTGGTTGAAGTTTCAAACACAAAAAATAATATTTTATATAAAATGGAGGGCGTTGTGGAATATATTTGTGACATTGATTCTGACTAATTCGTACATGTAGAATCGATTATTGATATTTACAATCTAGAAAAATAAATATTATTTGAGATAACGGCCGTTATAGTAGAATTTTGCGGTTTTTCTAATATTTCGCCACCTATCACAAATAATAATTTATTTTCTTATTTGATGCTATCACTAATGGATTCAGCATATGCTAATTAGTCAGAATCGATATCTTTATTGCTAGCATCGATATAAATTTAATCCATATAGTTAATCTGGATAGATATGATAGCTGGCATCAGGTGTTAAGTTTTAAAAAAAGATATTGTATATTTATATCCCACACAATTGCAAACACGGTATATAGGTTTTTATTTATATTGTGATGTCAAACAGGTTAAGGGCTATAACTTTTATTCTGGAATTCCAGAAATTCTCTATTGGTCGGGCTTGTGGTACGTTAGGTGCATTAAATTCCTTACTAACAAATTTTATATAGCTATTCTCAAGCCATTTTTATGCCTTTTTGATAATGAATTGCTGCCAAATATGGCTAAAATAGAATTTCACTTGTTTTGCGATACTTATGAACAACAGCTTTGAATTTCGATGTTATCATGGAGAATATTCTTTTAAAACATAAACCATAAGAGATATGAATATGGTTCCATGAGATATTATGTGCCATTTGATAATGTCTTTCTTATGAGATTAGCCAAAATCGAAAATTCGGAATTTAAAAATTTTATTTCAATTGCATTCTTGAGTATAACATCGAAATTCAAAGCTGTTGCTTATATTCTAAATAGAAGATAATTTTATAATTTGTTATCGCAATTTATGTAAAATAAACATGAGATTTTCAATTGTAAAATGAGGGTTAATTTAGGTATGTGCAAAATTTACTCCTTGCTCAAATAATAGTAGTTATGATTTGTTAAAATTGTACTTTGACTGACTGACTGAATGAATTGGGCATTTCCTTTAATAAGGTTTGTGGTCTTAGTCCAACACAATTACTCTTTATGGCCCCTTTCCATTTCGCCACCCCCCCTCTCCACACCTTTGAATTTGGCGTTGTATTTAAATTTATTCAAATATACATACTTTTGTCTAACGTTTAGTTCTCCCTAAGAACTGAATTTTAAATACAGTATTAAACAAGAAATACCTTTTACTTCACATAATTACGACTATAATTAATTAGTTATGCAAGAAAAAGGGCCAACTTTTCACTTAACAAATTAGTATTCAGAGTATGAGTCGATTCTCTCACAACTTATACAATATTCAAATTCAAAAATCAATTATAACAATAAAAAACGCGTTTATTTTCTCATTGAATTAGTTTTAATTTATAATTCTCTTAAAACACGAATAATTCAATTCTTTAAAACATGTTTTTGAAAAATTTTATAATTAATTCTTGAAGAAAAAAGAGAAACAATTTCTTCTCTTAATTTAAATCAGTTTTCAAGAGAGGAAAAAAAGTGTATATATTTAGCAATTCATAGATTGGGTTTTAAATATTGTAAATGAGAATTAAGTTATGTTTAGAATATAATCCTTAGAGTTTGTCGATCACTCAAAATGTATTTAATTAAGTAATTAGAATATTAATTACAATAATAGTTAATGAAATGTAGGTTGACTTCCAATACTTAGTGGTTTCTAAAGGTATACTATTTAGATATACATTCAGACAAAAATATATTTTTTTGTTCTCCAAGTTTTGTGAACTTGAAGTCTGTTGTGAGAACTGAATCTAATTGGAAAAGTTTATTATAATAATTATAATTAATATTACAATTGATTGAGCTTATAATTAAACTAGGAGAGGGATTTGCAAGCATTCTATTTCACAGGGTGTGTCTGTGTGTCTATTTGTTGCACAGGAAGGAAATATTACCTTATAAGAATATGACAGTTTTTAAGAATTCTCAACTAAATAGCCAGGCAGAAATTGCAAAAGAAAGTCTGTAGAATAGATCCAAAACGTGTTTTTCATATTTTATTTAATATAAAAATAAAATTGATTAGTTTTCTTTTAATAAACCCATATTTTAATACAAGTTATTAACATTTTTATTTAGTTTAACTGAAAATTTTAGGTGAATAAAAGTACTACTTGTGCTATATTAGACCCTTAAAAATTGACTTGACTTATATTCAAAAGAAAATAATAAAATGAACAATTTTTTTAAAACTAAAATATTTTATTATTTTATTTATTATTTATTTTAGTTATTTATTTCAATATTATTTAATTATAAAGATTTTATAAAATAAGATTTTTTTTGGTCTATTTTTTCGACGGAATATCTTCTGAATCCAACTCTTTTTGCAAATTTTCTGTCTTCTCTTCGGTAGTGGATTTCAATTTCTTGAGGGCTTCTCTGCCCTTCTGGTCGAATTCTTGAATGTCCCGTTCCGTTTGTTCAAATGTACTCATTTGGTCGATATACCACTTGTGTCCCATATATGCCAAAGTACCCAATGCTATGCCATAGAGAATCGCTCGTCCACTCGCTTTAAAGCCCTGTCCAACCATTTTAAAAAGCAATTGATTTATTGAAACTCTGAGTATTTTAATCAACGTATCAACTGATTCGCGGAATAATTGTAAAAATATTTCAATTGTTTAATTCAAAAAAAAAAAATTCTCGTGAATTATAATTCAGAATATAAATTGTGTATAAATCAGACAAAAAATAATTCTGTTTTTAGGGAACACTTAAGTTCTGTATAAGAGTATCTGTGCTCTTTTTTTTAAAAAAAAAATATACCGTTCCCATCTCAGAATTTTCGCGAATTATACAGAATTGTATGAAATTCTAGATTTTGTTTTGCTTATTAAAAAAATTATTTTAAAATTAACTATTTTTTTAAAAAATGATATGCATTTTCATTGACATCAGTAATGCGACATTTTATTGTTTTATTATAATATAATTATTAGTTTTCAAGTTTACAAAACCAAAAATAGTATTTTAGTGTTTATTATAAAATTCCGTTATAATTGTTTAGAATAGGAATAGGAAATAATAAATTCTCTCTTTATGTTTAATAGAATTAGTGAATAGGAAATGAGTCGCAGAATTAGACTACAATACAAAACTATGATATTTGAATAAATTTTCAGTTTAAATGAGTATTAATTTTTTTTTTTAAACAAACCGCACAGACATTAGCCAACACACAGAGTGAGAGACAGGAAATGAATATTTGATTTCATTAGAGGAATAACAAGAAGAAGAAGAATCCGAATGAGTTGTGAATATTAATTAATGTCAAAAATCTTTTTAATTTATTTGAATATCATTTTATTTTATTTTTATTTGATTAAAAAAGTTTGTTTCTCTCACTACAGAATTCATTCACTCGTTTTTGTTTCACTCTCTTTCTAATTGAATGCGAAATTTTTAATTTCAGTTTTGAGTTAATATTTTTTGTTTCTTTGTTCTGAAATTAAATTAAATGAAAAGTTTTTTTTTCTTGATTTATTAATTTTGAATTGTTTATTGAATAGATGTGAAACTTCTCTATTCATTGAATTATTTATTATATAACTAATAACAATATTCTTTACAATTAAATAAAACTCATATTTAATTATAGATTTTGATTCTGATATCAGTTGAAAACTGAAACCTTAATTGAATTGAATGAACGAAAACTTTGAGAACTAAAATACTATTTACTCTTCGGTCTAATGAAAATCAATTAAATTTTATTTGTTTTCTCTCTCTCTCTCTATAATCAATTAATAGAACTGTTATTAATCGAAAAACTTTCCAATTAAATAAACTCCAATTAATTTGAGCTCTAATATAGAGAAACATTTCTCATGAATAACAGAAATCATTAAAAAAAAATTATTCCAAATTTTTTCTTTATTAAACTTTTTTTCTTCTCATTAAACTATTGATGTATTAGTAATTAAATAAAAATTTGGAATAAATAGTTTCAAATCAAATAAAATAGTTAACTGATCTGAAAAATGAGCATGATTCTATTTAGAGATTTTTTAGATTAATTAGTAATTAATCAAGGGGTAGATGTCATAAAAATTGTTCGCAGAATTGGAATTTGGAAACATAAAACTCTATTATTACTTTCTATTGGTGTGAAGTTTATTGATTTGTGTCGAGAAGTACTAAATAAATAAAATAAAAATAAACATTAAAATTAGTTAAACCTTAAAATAGATTTAAATAAAATTTCAGAATTTGTTTCTTTTTTTTATTGTTTTTATGCAATCTAAATATGTCGCAAATGGATGTATGTGAAACAGTCAAATGAATTGTAAAATGGGTTTTGAATATAAAAAAACAATTTCGATGAACTTAAAAGTTAGGGTTATATCCAGAACATCAAAAGTCAGCTATAGAGACTATTTTATCTGTATTTATTATAGGGATGGCCAAAGAACTGAGTTAGGTGGTGTAGGGTACTGATAAAACCCTTAAAGTCACAGGGAGGTATAGGATAAAGTATTTTACAATCGTCAAATTCTAGGAGAATTTGTTTATGAACTTGTTATGAACTAATTTAACAGATTTTCGGACTAATTTTGCACAAATTTAACAGAATTTAGTCAAACTATGATGTAATCTATAAGAATCTAACAGAATTTGACAAAATTCTGTAATTTTTTCTAATAGTTTAGACAGAATTTCACAGAAAGTTCCAAAAACAGCGACATTTCGCAAAAATATTTTGCCAAAATGATGTGGGTCCTCATTTTTTCGTCATCACAAGTATTATTTTAGCTATACCCCCATTGCCCATCCCTAATTTAGTATGAGGTTGAATGCGAAACGGGAATTCCTATTCCCATCATTTTCGCTTCCCTATCTGCGAGGGAATGGATTAAAAATATATCTGAAGGGAATGGACTGCATATTAGACAATAAGGGACCCATCCCTACATTTCCTTCATTCCATCATTGCGTTTAGACATACAGTATAGTATGTGTGTTGAAAGGAGTCGAGTGATTGAAGGGAATGGATTGAAAAATAAGTGGAAGGGATAATAATTTCAAGACAATTTCGCACTCTAGTAGAAATTAGGATGTTGACTAATCATTACTTGAACCAATTTTTATTAACTATAAATAACTATTTCAAGGGTTACCAATGAATTTAACTATCAATAACTATTTTAGTTATTTGCTAAATAACTTATTATGGTATTAATTAAAAAAAATAAGAAAGGAAATATTGAAATAATTCTAATTTTGAAAAGAACATTTCAAACTAATTTTTAATTACAATTCATTTAGGATTAATTTTCAAATACATTAAGATTTCAGTCTATGGTAAACTTTGCTGAGCATTCATTGATGAATATTAGTTTCTTATGGACCTCTAGTAAGGAAAATCAACATTAGCTGAATGTACAGAGGTTTAAAACATTAATAAATTCAATTCGTTTCAATAAGTAATTTGGTAAATACTGTACTATGATGAATTCATTTATTTTACAATCACCTTGTCCATCCACCTCTGTATGTTTAAACTCTATGAAACTTATAGTTATGACATGACTGATAATTTTGATATAATAAACAAAAATTCTATCGAAACTGTTAATGAATTTTGTTTGTGTTATTTTGTCGACATTACACGAATGACATTATTTGTATTAACAATATCTAGAAATAGTATCAAAAATTAATTATATTTTATACGTAAATATAGTTTTGTGTCCAATACTTCTTATTCTCAATATAAGTATAATATTTTAATCTATTGAATAAACATTGGAATAATTACTATATTTTCTTAATATTAGATTTAAATAACTATTAGATCAATTTTTGCCTTTTTATATTTATTTTTAGACTTGGATTGTGTTTAGCACTGGAAGTGTTGGCACAATCTTTGTGGGCCAATAGCCTTATTAGACAATTGTCAAAAATAGTGATAATATAAGTTAGTATTAAATTCTCTGACAATGAATATTAAATAAATAAGTTTTTTTCACAATCATATATATATATATATATAATTCGATTGAGAATTTGTGAAGAAGTGGTTTGTTGATAGCCGAGAGTAAGATTGCACAGGCACTATACAGTTGTGCCAACAGTGAAGCCATCTTCAGGTCGCTTTTGTAACGTTAGAATTGTTAAAGTTTTAATTTAAACATAGTATTTCCAAATTCAACCCTATTATGCTAAACTCAAGATATATTTAATCTATCCAGCTAATAGACTGCTTAATTGTTTGGACATATTGTTTAGATTTATTTTATATTTTATAAGTAATTAGTGACCGAAAGATTAATAGTAATACTTAATAATCTGAAATATTTTGTTATAAAGAGTTTCTATGAATTACTGATTGAAATAAAAACTCATTAATTGCTATCTTTCACTGATTACTCAAATAATATAAAATAAAGCAAATTAATAAAAACAAGTAGTCTATTAGCTGGATAGTTTAAATATATCTTGAGTTTATGTTCATAGTATAACTGCTAGGATATTACAGTATAACTGCTAGGATATTACAGTATAACTGCTAGGATATTACAGATATCCCATGTTTAGTAATCCAGAGCCCCTCACATTTTCCCCTACAAATATGTTCTTGCATCCAGTGTTATAATATTTCTAACTAAATTAAACTAATTGTGACCTTTATTTATGTTTAATTGTCACAGTGTTTGTGTCAATATTTTAGAACCATATATTGATTCAATAGAAAAAAAAACTTCAATCAAATCTGACAATTCGGTTATGATATGTATTTCATAAATTAAGTCACTATTAATTTTAATCTAGTTAAATTTGAGCTAAAGTTTATATATTATAACAATATTTTACATGTATGTAATATATTTTTGTAAAATCCTTAAAAAAAATATCCTATCCTTATATTCCCTTCAATTCCCAAAAGCAATATATCCCAGGGCTCTCCCTTCCAATCTCCTGTTCCAAAGCGCCTAATATTTATGATTTTTTTCAATATTATTTTTTTATATATACATCTATATTTAAATTTTTGTTCAATAATTCATTTCTTGTCTCATAACTTAAATACGGATAACTAATGTTATGTAATATTATTACTACTCTTTTTTTTGTCGGCCATTCACTACAATAGTATACAATACAATATTAAAATTCTGTATATGAGCTGTCAATTGATTACATTTATTACTTGTAAAATGATTTAACAGTTGAGAGGAAAGAATATTTTGTTTCTTAAACTTCTAATATTCCTCTCAATCAAAAAAAAAATATATATTCAATACCTGTTCCTCAAGAGTGTGCAGTTATTAACATAAATACTCTGTTCTCTGACCTAATGTTATATAATCAGTGCTAAATTCTTTTTTTTCCTAATTTCTTATTTTAAATATTCATTATGTCTGCTGACTCGTTGTGTTTAGCAGTTTTTTAATAGTTGTTTTGACTGAACTGAACAACAGTTCAGAGAGAGAGGGAGGGAGAGAGAGAGGGAGGGAGAGAGAGAGAGAGAGAGAGAGAGAGAGAGAGAGAGAGAGAGAATTAAATCAAATCTAAAAATTAATTCTATAAAATCTTTTTTTCTCTCACACATTAACAGGACTTCTCAAAAGATCTAAATATCTTTTAAGACTCTGAATAAAATAATAAAAAAAAATCTGTTTCGCCTTAATTGCAACCATAAAAAACCAGAATATCTGATAAATCTGAATGACAACTACTTGACTATTTGACACTTGGTTTTAGATATTATTTTAATCGCACATCAATTTATAATATAATATACAATAGAATTATATTTATATTATATGCCAATAACAAAAAAAAGTTTATAGAATTAAACTGAACTCAATTTAAATTTAGTTTTTTCAATTAATTTTTCTTGGCTAAATATAAAATAGCACTCAATTTAAATCTCAAAAGTGTAATAGTAATCTTAAGCTCTGGTGATTTTTTTCCCAATTATCCAATCAAAAAAAAGATAATAAAATATAGATTTTTTGTTTTAAAGTCTGTCGAATTATTACATATTAAGTATAAAAAGGGGGGCAGAAATTTGAGTAGCGTATATAATATCAAGTTAGTTTTCCATAATTTTTTGGAAAATGTTACTAAATTGTTAGTTTTCTAATATCTGTGCCACAATTTATTTCCATTGCTGCAATTTTCCATAGTTGCAATTGATTTTCCCTTATACATCCTAGGTGGGTTAATGATTAGAGCAGAGTAAGATCATAAAATATAGAAGGGTGTTTTTTATTTTAAAATTGTTTCCTCCTGAATAAGGTGATAGAGCAAGGAGAATAGTGGTTGGGAGCATAAGATTATCAAGATCGATCAAGTCGAAAGATATAGAATGGCATTAATTTTGAAAAAATATATCATTTAATTACATATTAAGTTTTAAAAAAAACTTATTGTCCTCTTTGCCAAACTTATAAATTAAATTGTGAAAAATTTATAGTGAATTACTCGATGTAGCCTTGTGAATTTTAGAAAAATAAATATAAAACACCTCTGATTTTGACCTCTCTTATCCTCTCTGTCTTTGACTTCTAATTGTATGAAATATAAAAATTCAATTAACAATTACTGTATTAACAAAAATGATCTGAAAATCTAATTCTGACACAAAAAAATAGTATTATTATTAAAAATCTTATTATTAACTTAGATTAGAGTCCAGAATAGCATTAATACACATATCAATGATATCAATGACTTATCAACCGATGTATTTGTTTTATGTCTCGTAAAGAATTGAAATCAATTCTCTCTCATTCATTCACTTAAAAAGCAATAATAATAAGAAATATTTGTGTCAGTAGGGCTATACAGGGTATACAAGCTTAGGATATTAATATCATATGTAATATTATATCATTAGCTAATACTACAACATATTTTAAATATATTTCTACTGTTGTTAAATGTAATTCATTAGTAAAAAAAAGATATTTCATATATCTTTTATTTTTATGTACATATCATAAGACGAATGAAATTTTTCCGCTGACTCTGTGTTTCAGTAAAAAAAAAAATATTTAAATAAAAATTTTTTAGTTTTTCCGAAATGCATTAAAATTTTTATGTTTATATCCATATATTTTTAACTGTCATTTCAGATGGAAATAAAAACGTAAATAAAAATATTTTATTTTGTGAAAATTATTTTTTGTTTTGTTTCTAATGGAAAAACACTTTATTCTCTTTGAAAAATCATTATTTTTGCTTAAAAAGCATAATAAAAGGGATAATAAGATTGACATTAAAATTGTTTTGTATTCCAAATTTTCTTTTGCTTTGATTTTGCAAAAGCTTAAGATTTCATAAATAAGATACATAAGAGGCATATATTAAATACTGTAAATTGAAATGAATGAATCTATTTTAAAATATCGCCAATCTCCTTTGTTTAGTCTACAATGCATTGGATGATCTATTTTTTTGTGTACAGTATATAACTCTTTTTGATAATTGCGAAATACTGTACACTTAAACAAAGAGATAGATTAAGAAATTAAATGTTAAAAGTATTTTCTGACTGATTAATGCCTTTTAGGCAATAATTTCTATTCTATACATAACTTCTCCTATTTTTTTTAACGCATACAATATATTCCTATACTTTAAAAATGAGATATTCCCTAAAAATAAGCAGATTTTTATCTCATTGTTTAAAAAACCCGAAACAAATATATAAATAATTAATTGTTCAGTAATCTGACAGCAAATTATTAATTATATAATATATTATACATTGTATATACAAAATAAATACTTATAATTTGTATTTCTCTTATCTCTTTTTGTTATTATAGTCTACTTAAAGATAAACAGCAAACTGAAGACGAATTTGTAGTGATCTGTCGCTTACGTAAAGGCGCTGCCAAACACTCATTGTTTGACTTACTCCACACACCGGTAAGAGATTTATATCCATTTATTATTATAACAAAAAAAAGAGATTAGTTTTTTTTATATAAATGTTTCTAAAGGTTAGACTACATAGAGAAGTCAATATCACTATTAAAATCGTGTTTATTAGGCTATTGTTATATAAATTGCTACAAATATTTTGCGCGATTATAGTCTTTTTTTTTAAAAAAAACATATTTAGATATTGTGTTGATATCTAATTAATTTGTATTAATTTTTTTAAAAAAATCATTTTTTTGTGTGTTTAAAATACTGTTTTCCTAATCGAGTATAATATTAATTGAGCCAAAAAAATATAGTTTTATATTTCACTTAATTTTCTAAAAAAAAAGATAAAAAGTTTTTTCATCCCTTTTCTCACTTGTGTGCAGAAAAGCGGTGCAAAATTCTTCTTAATTTATTCTTGTTAAAAGAAAAGTTTATTAAACTTGTGCTTTTTTTGTTGCTGATTTCCTATCTCCGGGGCTTAATTAATAGACACAGAAATTAGTGCACAAAACAGAAATTTATTTATTGGGGATTTTTTTTTAAAATTCAAAATTGAGAATCAGATTATAGATTATTATTCCATAATTTTATTTTCTTATATATATCTTATAATTTTCTAAATGTTTATCTGCAAAATTGAATAATAATAGTATTCAATAGTTTACGTATATTATTAGTCTCTGAACTATATGTTCATGTCTTTCTGTAATTGAATTATTATTTATATACAGTTTTTTAATAAAATATTGAATAATAGATTGAAATATCTTTTGAAAAAAATCCAAAAATAGAAAGCAATCATTTGGTTATGTTTTGCAAATCAATTTGATTTTTAAAACATTCACTACAGTCAATGAAATATTGAACTAAATATAAAAATGATTTTTATGAAAAACTTCTCTAAGAATTGAATATTTTTCAAAAATTTATCTAAAAAAATGTATAAAGACCTAAAGGTAAGTCTAAAGTAATTAAAGGAGAAAATACAAGAATCTGTAACACAAATGAATGCTAAATATTTGATATATCAGTGAAGTTATAATTGAATGCGCTTTCGGATTGAATTTAATATTTTGTTTCTCTTACTTCTCTCTCTCCACTCATTATCTGCGAAAAGAAAGGTTCGGTGCTGTTATGTAGTATCTGTGCTCTAAATACAGATGAATAGATTTATTTGCGCGAAACTTCAATTAAAACATATGTCTCTCCTCTCTGCCCACCGAATATACAAAAGCCTCCAGAAATAGGTTCTTGGCCTTTGAGATGATTTCGTATAAACAAATTATCAAATTTCTCCCTCTCTTTCCCCTCTCCTCTCTCTCTCCCCTCTATTCTTGACAATTGCCACATCTATTCCCATTCCCGCCTCCTATTATAGATCAGAGAATATTTCTTTTTAGAAAGAGTAAAATATATTCCGAATGCTATTATATTTTGTTTCACTTATTATTACATTAATTCTCAAACATCTTATATAATATACTTATTAGAGCAGTCATTGAACTCATAAATACTTTATTTATTATATTTGGGAATCAAACGATTTTTTTTCTTATTATGAATTTCAATGAAAATTCAGGTTTTTTTTCTCTTCTCTTCTCTTCTCTCCCTTATTGTCTCTGGGCTATTGTGAAAGGACTTTGAGGAGAGGGAGAGGGAGAGAGAGAGAGAGAGAGAATTACAAACAATTTTGTACTCCAGTCTTATTATATAAAGACATTGTATTTTGTTTTTTGTCTGAGACTTATTTAATAAATTAATATTAAATTTAGTTCATAAACATATTTATGAGTGTGAAAGCACTTCATCACACAATACAATCGCAGACTAATTTTTTTCTAACTATATTTTAAATTGAATTTAAGACATATTTAGATGTGATTTTGATTTAATCATCTGTTTTCTGCCGAAAACTATTTGTATAAAACTTTTTTTTTCATAAGTCTATTATAGCCGCAGAAAAAAAATTCGTTTTAATGCATTCAATTTTCTCTTCAATTTAGATGTGTTTTTAATTCTTAATTTAGTTTCATTACAACACAGTTTAACCTCAATTTTGGTGCTGAAAATGTCTGTTTATTATATAATAATTTGTTTAACACTCGCTTCAGTTTAAAAATATATTATGAGAGAGAGAAAAAACGTGTCTTTTAAAAGTAGTAAAAAGTCTTTTATATATTATGCGAAAATTAATTTTATTACAAATTCTTTGAACAAAAATAACAGCTCTCTCTCTCTCTCTCTCTCTCTCTCTCTCTCTCTCTCTCTCTCTATTCACTCATTCAAAGGGGTTATTATTCTGTAATTACGAATAGAAGAAAACAACTTAAATCAAAGTTTATATGAATTTAAATGAAATAAAATTTTAAAATAATTTATAAGCACAGGGCTGTCTGTGTATGTGTCCTGAGAGCACACACACAAACATACAAAACCAAAAGTGATATACATATAAATTCTGATTCCTCGCGAATAAATGAAAAGTGAAAAAACCAATAACTCTTTCCAACGAGAAAGTTGTGAAAATTCAAACCCTATTTCTGCATAACTAAGTATTTTCTATTTTGTTTTTTGTTTTATTGAATGAATTATATTACAGTTTGAAAATTTTTAGAAAAAAAGAAATTTTGAGCCATAAAACAAATTCCTAACGAGAATAAAGCAATAGAGAAATTCTTTCTCGATCTTTATGTGCATATTATGTATGCGCTGTAAAACACATTATTCATTAAACAGATATCAAAAGGCAATTAAATATTTTTGTTCTCATATTTAAATCACTTAATATATGCCTTAATTTGAAAGTCAAAACCATTTTTTTTAATTATTGCAAATCTCTCTCTCTCTCTCCCCTCCCCTCTCTTTGCACTAAATTAAATTGTAATTAGAAGTTTTGAAATAAAAGAATGTAAAATATCAGTCATGGGTTTGGGATCGCCATAAAAATTCTTTCTCTATTTTGCATAACGACTATTAGTCAGTAATTTTCAGATTAAATATTTTAATTTTACAAAAATATTTTTCGTATCATTTATTTCTTTGAGCATATCTTTCCATATAATTGTAGAGGTGGTCAACTAAAAAAAAATAGAGGTTTGGCCACTATATCCCCCAAACTGACGAACTTTATTGATATTTAGTATATTTAATCTATAGTCAGGGTTAGGGATAGGTTAACCTGTTCTGGTATCCAAATGGCAGCTATGGCGCCTTTGACAACCAGACCTGATAAGTCCCAGGGGGTATTTGGTCTATTGACTACATGTAAGAATTTACAGGAGTATTTTTAGCTTTTTAATGTGTTATCATAATTTTTATTATCTGCTTCTTTAAGCTTGGTGATTTAGATGTAACATACAATCCCTGCACTCATTCCATATACAAATTTTCCTCCTATTCAATCAGAAAATATTTTTATAATATATTTTGTTTCTAAAAAAAAAATTCCTGCAATAAAATGCTTTTAACGTTTTGTAATATTTTATTTTATTTTTAATCTTTAATTCAGTTTTTTTCTGAAAGTAAATTACATTTACTGTACTTTAATCTTCAGTTTTGATTTTCTTTTAAAAACCACACATTATTTGAGTGACATTTTTTGAAAAATGAATTCAATTTTTTATATGAATTTTGTGAACATTTTTTTTAAAGACTAAGTCAGTTAAGTGAAAAAATTCTGGGGAGAGAGAGAGAGAGAGAGAGAGAGAGAGATTTGATTGAAAAATTGCATTAATTAGTCGCAACAAAATTCCTTATCTTCTAACGAGTTTTTCATAAAATGTAAATTCTTTAAATCCATTTAAACCCTAAAAAATAAAATTCAACTGCAAAACAAACAAAAAAATAATTTCCTTTTTTGTTAAAAACTTTCATAAATTGCATATCGAATGAAATTGTTTTTTGCTATTTATTTGCAATAGTTTCAGGAAATCTTATATTTTTCAGTCAAAGGTAATGAATACCGAAAAATAAGAAGAAAATAGAAATTTTCAAAACCAGATAAACGGACACAAAAATAAACAGTATTTCCAGGAAATTAAATAAAATGTTAATTTTTAGCAAAATTATAATTAGCTCTAAAATTCAATTATTATTTACTTAAATAATAATTCTGTTATAATTTAATAGAGAATTAACATTTCATTTCATAACTCTTTCGCTAAACAGAACTAAATTTTTGTGATGATATGATTGAAGAGTGAAGTTTAGAAGAGGAGAGGGAAGGGGAGAGAGAGAGAGAGAGAGAGAGAGAGAGAGAGAGAGAGAGAGAGAGAGAGAAGTAACGATTCCGAACTGCTTTTCTATTAATAAAGATTACAATAAGTATTTTGTAATTTGATTGAAGACTTAAAATTAGTGAATGAGAATCCCTTAACCGAAATAAAAAAAATTATAATTCAATTGTTAAATGTTTAGGAAAATTGGGAGAAAATGATTAATTTTTTTCTTTTTGAATAGAAAATCATAAATCATTAGCTATAATAAGAAGAAAATAATGAGTAAAACTTGAGATTCTTCTTAGAGATAAGAATATTTTATTATTCAGAATACTATATAAATTGCATAATTCAAGTCCAGTAGTACTCAATTGCTGTTTGAAAATTATAATTCTTTTATTTTCTGTTTTTAATAGAGAATAATGTAATTTTAAAAATAGTTTTAAGAAAAGAATTATATATAGTTTTTTTTAGATCAGAGAATAATATATAAATTATTCCCATTTAATAAAAAATTCTAATTTATAATTGCTTTGATTACATAATAAGGTAATTGATCTTTACGTCTCTCTCCTCTGTCTCTCTCCCTCTCCCTCTCCCTCTCCCTTATCCCTCTCTCATGTTCTCATCTCTGAATAGATAAGTTTAGTTGTGAATCCGGTTGTAAGTGATATAGAGAGACTGGACGTATGGCATAGTCCACAGTATGCATATATGTGCGATAGGATAGGGTTCACCAGTTGTTCTGTTACTCAAACTTAGACAAAACACCTAACATACAGAGCATAGAGTATTACAGTTAACAATCTGTATTATTATTATGAATAGGAAATGATTTGTTTAATGTATTTAAAATGTTTTCTATTATATTATCTTTAGAGCTCTGACTACATGAGCGAACACACGTACTAACAGTTAACTGAAACAGGGGGTTGTTTTACTTGAAATGGTCATGGACTAAAGCAGTTATGGATTATTTTTATATATTTTATGAAAGGTTAAACAGAAAATATGTTTTCCAATAAATTCTCAGATAAATTATTTATAAAACCAGAAAAATAATATAATTTATTTTTAGTAAATTTTCTCCAGATATAACCAAGAATAACCAATGATCCAGGTATAAGTTAATAACCAAAAAAGCTATTTATGCCATAATTCTAAAAATTAACCAGAACAAATTTCTTTTCACATTACCTAATATTCTACTTATAACCTTTTTGTGTGGAAATGTACAATTTGATACAACACCTTGATAAATTAGTAGAAATCGGATAAAAGTGGTCTGACCTAGGTATAATTCATATTTGTAATTCATAATTAAATATTTGTAAGTTGAAAATCGGCTTTTAATTAAATTAGTCATCAATTTGAATCTAGCTACTTACATTCTGGATTTCAAGCGATAATAATTTTTAAAAAAAACTACTTGCAGAATCAGTCTAACTTGCTTATCCTTTGATATCTTTATATTTTTTATTGTTATTAAAATAAGATCTCTTTTCGTTAGCAATCATTATTTTTTTTAAATACTTTTTCTTCGAAAGCGGAGATTATTTTTTTCAAGAAAAGATATCCATTGGCTTACAGTTTGATCCTTTAAAAGATTTATTAATTCATAAAATGTTTTGTTCTTCTATTTTAAGACTCAGCAACAAAAAGGAAACGGTTAAAAGAAAAATCTATTGAATAGAAAATGTTTTGATTGAAAATATGTTTTCTGAATAATGTTTGGCTTAAATTAAAATTATTAAAATCTAAAAGCAGTTTTCTTTTCGGTTAATTCAATAATAATTGCTGTTTTTTCTGAAAAAGAATTTGTTCGCTTTATTATTTATAAAGTAAAATGCATAACATGTTGTACCGGAGCGGATAATATCTGAAATTTTTTTAAAAAATAAATTAATTTTTTTTTGCAATTTATTTATTATTATTGCATAAAAAAGAGATTAAATATCAGAAAGACTTTTATTCTCGTGTTTCTGTGGAAATGAGAGTTCACTCGTTCAACACACATCACTCGAGGATATGTTTCTTATTTTTAAGAAATTTTTTGGAAATATCTTCTCTCCAAATGAAATCTTTGACTAACATCAGTGATGAGCAAAGGGCAGGGGGAGACAGATTGGTACAGGTGGAATTGTCTGTAAAATTCTCTATAAATTCTTACTAAATTTGGCAAACTTAAGTTGAATTCTTACAGAATTCATCATAATTTGCTTGAATTCTGTCAATTTCTGTTGAGATTTTACAGAATTAGTCAAAATTCTGTTAAAATCACTTCATTATTAACTATATTCTGCAAGAATTTTACGATTGTGAAATACCTTCACTTAAATTCCCTGTCCAAAATTTGGTTAAATTTGTGACATCACAGATAGCAATACAGTTCCCCTGTCTTCGCCAAGAAGCAATAGCTCCCCTGAAACTATTTCCTTACCCATCCCTGACTAACATAGAGTGTGACTTTTTTTTCTCTCGAAAAAGTGACTTTTAATATATACATTAATATAATTTATATTTAGTTCATTTTAACGACAAGTCATTTACGGCAAACTTAATCATCGATTCTATGATTTGATTAGATATTATAAATAACTGAAATTAAATTACATAACAGTTTGATATTTGACCGGAATTTTTTTATTTTATTGAAATGAATTTCCAGTCATTTGAAGCTCATTTGTCACTGGAATACATCCTAAATGAAAACTGTATTTCTCTCTCTTTTATCCCTTTCCTATCTATCTCTTCCTTATCTTGAATTCAGATATGAAAGTCATATACAGTACAATATAATAGAATAAGTCATTAGTATATAATAGCAATGGAATCAGATTCGGGTGCTTTACAGTGCATATCATATTTAATGTCTTATTGTAGTATTATTTATATTCTCTTCACTTTAAGTTCATTTCACTGTCGAATTATTATTATTATTAATCTTCTGTTGTATTCTTTATGAGTTTGAGAATTTGTTTTCTATGACTTCTCTAAACGTTTCTCTAATACGAAATCGTGTGAAACACTTTTCTTATTCATAGTTTTGTTCACAAACAGCAACTGTTAGGTTACACCTCCTCTCACAATAGGCAAAAAAGAAGAGATACTCTTATAATATTAGACAAGTTTTGTATATTTAGAATATATCCCAAAACACAGGCTTTTTATGTGCGGTCAGGAAATGCTAAAAATGTCAGTCCTTTCGAAACAAGTCTCCTTTGCATTGCCTAATATACTAACCATCTCTCCCCCTCTCCCTCTTTCCCTATCCCTCTCATCTCCAAATAGACATATATTTTAATATATGATCTTCAGTTCTATGCCTCTAATGATATACTATTATTGATCCCACAAATCAATTCTAGAGTTAATTCCGAATAATTATCGAGGATTAAAAAAAATATTCCTACTTAATAAAATGTTACCCATGTCGAATAGCCTCGGGTAGACCAGATTCTTCTCTATCGGCTTATCTTTAAATTAAAAATATATTCAAATAGTTGTTCTCAATTAAATAGCACTTCTTGTAAAAAAAAATCATTCTGTTGTCTCTCAAACAATTTGAATGTCAAATAAAAAAGTATTAAAAATTTTTTTGTTAACTTTCCAGTATTTGCTTATAATTAAGAAAGAAAAAATAATTAAATATCTCTATATTTTCTTAAGTAATTATCAATTAATTATTTTTTTGCCAATCATTTATTTTACGGTAAATAAATAATTTGATTGATAATAATCTATGATTTGCTTCACTAATCAAATTTCTCAATTTTAATTATTCAACTATTTTTTTAAAAATTTATTTTTGTATTTATTAATCATTTATTTTATTTGATTACTGAAATATTTGTACATTTTTAAAAAAAATTATTTTTTTCACAACATATCTATAGATAAATGATTGTGTGATCAGAATTTTTATTAATCAATTTCATAACAACAAAAATATATATAATTATCTTCTTATTTATGCAATCGATTTTTGAATTTGGAATTTATTTGAATAATTCAATTCCCGAAACACACTCTCTATCGACAAGTTTATTGACATTTTTTTGGCGAATAGTAATATCAAAAGCAAAAAAAACAAGAATGACCATTATTATACATATCTCCGCTTTCATAGAAAACAATTAGTACAATTTTGAAAACTATTTATTAAATAAGATAAAGAAATCATTTTGATCTAGACCTGGCCTTACCAAAAGTGGTGTTGAACACCACTTATCGTTACATTTCTTATACTGTTTAAGAGGTGGAGTCAGTCTAAACGAAAGTA
>JAQFXN010000781.1:0-18711 GCA_034693365.1 Liacarus xylariae | reverse complement strand
CAAATGAATAGTTTTGGTTACGATATAAATAAAATTCAATAAAACGCAACTGATTTTCATCTCATTTGCATAAAATTTCTTTATATAGTATTTCATGTTTTTATTTTATTTCTTCTTTGACTCTCTTATACTCTCTTCCCTAATAATTACAAAATAATTTAGATTTTTTTCTTCCACTTCTTATGAGTAAATCTGATCGAAACAACAAAAAAGAGATTTCATTTATTTACTATTCATTCATTGATTCCATTCATTAACCGGTTTACGGGGTTTATAGTAGAAAAATACGAATTTTTTTACATTAATTATGTGAACAATATATAGGATATCATGAGTGTATTAAAAAAATCAATTTAAAAAAATATCGAATAAATTAGCAAGATTATAATTATAAATTAATAAAGACGTCCATTAGATAGTAATTTTTGTAATTTATTATTTATAAAAATTATTGCCAAAACGAGCTTTATTTTCAATGAAAAATATATTAGGAATGAAAAAAAATTGGTTTTGCCTTTATTTGGGTCTAAAATAAGTTGATTGAGTTGAGACTCATCTAACAGAGTGGGGAACCAATGCTAAAGAATTTTTATGTGCAGATCATTAGATTGTGATAAAACATTTTTCTGATAGAATTTTATATATTATCGCAGAAAATAATAAAAATACAAATAAAAGTGTAATTTTTATTATATTTTAGGATCAATTTTTACGCTCTAAATCTCAATCCTTAGCTATTGATTATATACAATGCAATACAATATAAGCACACATTCAATAAAAATAAATTAGTTTTATATTAATCATTAGATTAATTTAGATTTTAGGATTAAATTTCAAATTGTTTCTCTTTTCAATTCAATAAACTACTGAACATATTGTTCATTAACTCAATAATTCTGTAAAAATTAGTTAATTTTTAATACTTGTTCTTTGAGAATATATGAGGGCCACAAAAACCATTCGATGAATGAAAAGCTCTTGAAAAGAACAGATAATACGTGAATGTATTCCTTCTTTATTCTTAATATGATTAACAATCTAAAATTCATATGTTAATCCATAATTCAATATCAAAATTGCTTTTAAATCTCAACTGTGCACTCGTTCTTGCTTTTGCTTTAAATTGTTTGTATATGTTACTTTAATATTCAACTTTAAAGTCGTTTATATGTTTACAAAATCATTGATAAATCTCATGAACCGGTATGGGGACATTCAAATAGTACGTACGCAGATGGTAGGGGAGAGGGGTCAAGAGAAAGCGTATGAATGCGTACGATTTTTAAGGGGGGGATCACTGCGACTGTACGTACTCATTGAGTATGCAAAATAAACTGATAAAATGATTTAAGTTTGGAATCTATAATCCTTTGATAAACTTAGTATTTTAATCTTAGTAGGGATATATTTCAAAGGGAAGTTGAGTATCAGAAGATGACTATTCCTATCAGATAATGCATCAAATTTTATGTAAGATCTAAAATTATTAGCTACAAATGGGGTGTTTCAGGGGGTTTATGGAAGTGTGAACTTTAGAAAAATCAGCATTAAATCTTATTTTATAGCTAAACCAAGTAATCACATGGAACAATATGTATATATTTGTAAAGCTAATCTAAAGTCTAATATACTATTCATTCTTCTGCGGTAAATGGCAAGCGCCGACCGGATACCGACGGTAATGGACAGAACCGTGTAGTATATGGTTGAACTGGTCTTTGAAAACGGTTTACAAATATATACCTATTGTTCGATTTGATCAATTGGTTTAGCTATAAAATGACATTTTGTGATGATATTTCTAAAGATTACACCCCCAAAACCCCCTGAAACACCCCATTGGCATTTAATTTTTTCAGATTCGACATATAATTTGAAGCTAAATCTGATAGGAATAGTCATATTCTGTTTCTCAACTTCCCTTTGAAAAACTTCCCTACTTAAATCTAAAGTAAATTTTGTCGTTTTATTTAAATTTTGCATTAATTGTTTAAATGGCCAATAAGTTCAAATCAAATTACATGGCTTTCGTTTAGGCCTATATTCAAACTGTGCCGAATTTGAACAAATTCTCATTCATTTCACAAATTTTCAGCGGTGGGGGGGGGGGGTCGAGCCTTAGTGTACGTACTTATAGAATGCGTACGTGTGCGTATTATGGGGGGAGGGGGTCCAAAATTTTGCTATTTTTGCGTACGTACTATTTGAATGTCCCCTTAGTATTTATGATTCTAATTATTATATTTTATAATTGTGTTTTAAATTACGATAATTTTAATGTACAAAAAATCAAACCGAACAATCTCTTCTAACACATGTATATTTCGACTAAAAACATGTATATTTTCAATGATAACTTTAATGGTTATATTTAAGAATAGTTTTTTGGCATATTTTTGAGGGGAGGGGGTAAAGCCTAAGTGTACGTACGAATCCGTTATTCAGTACAAGTGCGTACAAATCAGGGAGGGGGGTCTAGATTTTCGCGATTTTTCCGTACGTACTATTGGTACACCCCCTTTTTGAATTTACAGAAATACATTGCACTGTCCTCTCTTGTCATCTTTATTCAGTGTAATATTATTTCGTTATCAATGAGGGTATAGTAAGTATTCAACCTGTATAAATATCTATACTTGGCCATCTCTGCTAATCAGTATACCATTGAATGTTAACTTCTTTATTTCGCATTTACTTCACTTGTTTGTAATAATAAGTTAGGCCTAAGTCTAAAAATAAATGATTGCGAGAAATACCATTAATTCGATTGCAGGCAAAGAATGTTTTTCATATGTATTCTAATGGCAAACACAGAAAAATGAGTCAATCAATCAATTTGTGTTCATTAATATAAAAAACACTGCAATATGTGAAGTATTTATAGTCTTTGTGTATTGAGAGCTAAACAAATTTGAAATACAACTAAAAATCAGGTTGTTCAAGGTATATTTGATTTTATCAAGCATCGAAGAGAAGATTTACTGAAATATGAAATTAGATAAATTTTATTTTACATGCAATTCCACAGTCAATTGCTATTTTAATAATTTTTATATTACTTTTTGATGACTGCGATGAAATAAACAGAGTGATTGGTCAGGGAGGCGAACACATAACCCAGTCTCTATTGAACAAACGAATCTATATTCTCCTTTTTCTTCGAAAGCGGAGATAATAAAAAATAAATTTTTAATGCATATTTAACTTCCTGTAACATTAAAATTGATGATGAGTAAGGTATAGGGACATCAAATTCTGATGCCGGAGCATAGGTCGAAGTTGCGCAAACTTCACAAAATAGGAAGTTACTAAGAACATCAATTGTAGTGGAATACATGATTTGGTCGAACAAATATTTCGATAAATTCATGTTTCGGTGAAAAGATGTTTCGGTAGAATATGTTTCGGTTACATACATTTTTCTGTCAAATATTTATTTCGGTCAAAACGTTTTTCGGTCAAATACCCTTTCTGTCAAATATTTTTTCAGTTAACCGAAAAATGTATTTGATCAAAACATGCATTTCACTAAAATTAATGTTCTTATTATTTAAGAAATTTTGTGCAGTTTGCACAACTTTAACCTATGCTCCGGCAGCAGAATTTGATAGTGGAATAGATCATCGATAAGGCTATTCAATAATCAGTTTTCAGTTTTCATTGAAATATTTACCGGCAATAAAATTTTTATATATTGACTTATCCAGATTTATCAGAAAACAGCACAATATTCCCTTTCCTAGTTTTGATTAGAATTTTGCTTATTTTTAACTATAACTATTAAGTACTATCCACAGAAAGCTGGTGTATGAGTCTCCATATGTAGGAAAAATATATACTTGTAATGTGACTCATTGTATGAACCATAGTATCTTTCCTACTAATGGAGCACATACACCAACTTTTGTGGATAGTACAGTACTAATAAGAGAACATACTATTACAGTAGCATAAAATCCTCTCATTTTAAAATAGATTTAAAATTGTCCTATAAATGGCCTATTCGTTAATATAAGAAAATAATCATGTATTATTTATTATCTCATTATTATCTCCCCTGGTCTTCTATAGGAAGTTTTAATTTTATTGTAAAACAATATTAAAATGAATTTTTAAAAACATAATTTATTCAATAAATTAATATTTTCATGAATTGTCGAAATATCACAGTTTTTGCGATCAGTTGTATAATCAAAATGAAAATATTAGAGAAATTGCTTTATTTAAATGATTTTATAATTGAATTAATGGAGTCTTTTCTTCGCGAGTTATTTGCTTTGATTTACCGCAAGTTGTAATTAATGCCAGAGCACTGATGCCAATGAATGCCAGTCCCATATAAAACAAATCCGTTGCAAAGTTTTCATTAGAGTTAGCATAAAAATCAGCTCCAATTCCCAAAATGAAGAGTCCGGTTATCAACGATAGGGTAAGTATAGCGTTGTCGGCAATCATTTCCAATTCTATTAATAAAATTATAACTTAACTAAAAAATTAAATAAAAATACAAAATGTCTATCAAAATCAGATTAAGTGTCATTAAATTAATTTACAGTTGATTTCATATACAGTATTAATACACACAAGACTGATATTGAACAAATGTACTGATTTATTGTGGTGTTTAGAGTGGGGGCTCATCCATACAACACTGCAGAAGCAATATATCAGAATTTATGCAGTGATAACTCAGTGAAGAAAAGAACAGAAAATTCCATTCATTAAAAACAATTTAATATTCTCTCTTGATCCTAAGATACAAAGTGAAAATTTGAATTTTTACCACCTCTTAAATCTTTTCAACTAAAATTTTTAGAAATTAATTTTTATAGACTAATAGACATCGCTTTCAATAGAGGGTTTTAAGGGATTTACGCAATGCATGGCTCTAAAGTACTATATTTTTGAAATACTAGTTTAGTTAAAATAAAAACTACTCATGCATTGGAATAGTCATGTAGTCAAAGCATTGGAAAAGCAATGAAATATGATATGAATATTTTGATATTAAAATGTTGTTTGCACTGCTCGTTACGAAAAGGGGAAAGAAGGTTGCAGTCACTCTACTGTTGAATCCCCTGCTAATAGATGCTAACTAACTAGTGAGATTATTAAATTTTTAGAGTAGCTCGCCAATACCTTAACTTGCATCGTTAATGAAAATTAAAATTGGATATTAATAAAAATTACCAATTTATGAAATATTTGTGATTTGTCACTCTATGATTCAATCCAGCTTACGAGCTTTTTCGTTAGCTATCCATGTTCACATGGACTTAGGTATTTAGTAGAATTTTCACAATGGAGTAAAAAGAACACTGTTGAATAATAAATATAGACAAAAATGTGTCAGTATAAATTATTTTTGTCTTTTTACAGGATAATGCTGAAATCCAAAATAATATTATATAAAAGAGACGGCAGAATAATGTAGTATTCAATTCTAGTCTCAATAAAATTAGATGAATTCGTTTAAAATTTGTTGTTCTTTTCGAATGAACCCATAAATAAGTCAATTATAAATTATAATAAACTTATATTATTGATATTTGATAATAAGGATTCTGAACTATAGATAATGGGATCAAAAGTTACTTTTGTTTGTTTTTTATCTATCGCTAGTATTATCTATTCGTGCAATGGATTGTTTGTTTGCATTTAAACAGTTGTATAATTATAAAATCGATCATCTTTCTCAATCACGACGCCTTCTACAATTTTTAATATTTTTTCCGGACATAACAAAATCAAATCAAGGATATGGAAGGTCAGAGAGGGCCAAAAAGCACCTTAGAGTTGAGATATCATTGAAATAATCAATTCAAGGTATTTTCCACATCATCGACTATATTAAGAATTTTCTCGGGCTCTGTCAGCAACAATTAGGCCATAGAAAATTCGGCGACCCATTTGGCGACCCCTGAAAAAGAGTAACAAAATTCTATCCAATACAAGAAGTGACACATATTGGTAATTAAACCAACAAAATAATCGAAATACAAAATAAATAATTCTGGTAATTTTAAGAAAAACTTTCCTAAAATATGTTGCAATAATTTAAATTAAGCACACGATAGCTATAAATTCTTTTAAATTTGATTCAAAGAATATATGAACTAAAATAAGAATTAAAGAATAATCTAAACTACTGTATATTCAGCTACAAATTCTGTTCAATATTACAGATTCCTTATTATTAGATCATTGAGGATATGACACAATTGTTGCCGTCTCTTGTCTTAAAAGTTAATCATTACATAAGAATAGATATAATCTAATGACTAAATTAAAAGTTATTAAAAGATGGTTCAGAACTCCTAATTATGTTCAATAAAGTAAATGATTATTATTCGTAAATATTATATGTATTTAATAGATTGTATTGCATTCATATTATAATAATTAGGCAAAACATACTTTTATTATAGTTGCTTTTAATCAATAATTGTTAATTGATTTGAGAAAAGTTGTATTATTTATAGATTATTTCACAATTGAATCGAATATATTAATACTTTTGTACCCAAAGTATATATAATCCAATGTGAATACAATAGCTCTTGTGTAACATTATTAGCGTTTACTTTAATTTAATCAATAAAATGTATTTCGACATTCATTTTTTAATTTGATATAAAGTAAAAAATCAATTTTTGGATAATTTTTTTTTTGTCGCAATCATTGATAACTGTCTCGAAGACTCATATAATAGAGTTGGTCTGAAGTTATAATCAAATGTATTCGCACTTCAAAGCGATTGCATTGAAATAAAAAGTTTGAAAACTTTTTTATCTAAAAATTTTATTCAAAGAATATTATAAGCACTCAATGAAAATACAATAAGAATGTAAAATAATAAAACATTTAGACATAAAACAAAGTTTTAAAATTCGATTATTTAAAAAAATTGTATGTTTCGGAAGAACTCTTTAAAAAATTCAAAAATCCTATTCAAAAGAATCTTATGAAAACACTTTTAAAAAATTAAATATTTTTTGGTCATTACTTAAAAAAAGATCGGAAGAGAAGATTTGTGCAAATATTCAAATGTTGAGCAAATTTACTGTCGTTTATAAATACGCAGAGAAGAGACGTTACCTACAGATGCGGTCTATTGAAAGGGAATTAATTAGCAATTAATAAATCATTTAATACAACGAATAGATGATTAAAAATTGAATTTCTTGTGTCCAATACTTACAACTTTGAGTTCGTCTCCACTGAACTCTCGGACGATCTTTACTTCTTTGTCTCCGTATTGAGTTTGGATCAGTTTATTTCCGTCAACGTTCACAACAGTCTAAACAACAAATTTATTAATAAAATATTATATTATTATATAAAATAACAAATTATAATTAATGGGCCAAACCTTAACGTTCTTGCCATCCATTCTCGCCTCTTCGAACTCTTTGCCGATTTCGAACTTAATCTCCGAGTTCTTAATAGCGGTTGTGGTCTTCAGTGAATAGACGTCACCATCTTTTGTGATCTCAACAACTGGTGTCGATGTCTTCGCCAAATTCCTCAAAACAAAATTGACGCCTATTTTAAAGGAAATAAATTAAATAATTATTAGAATTTTGTAATCAAACTTACATTAAATAAAAGTATTGTTTTATAATTTAACAATTATTTCTATAATTATATCTAAAAAAACTTTTATCAAAAACTTTCATTTAATGAAAAAAATATTCAACAAATATATAAATAAAAATGTTTTAAAAGATAATTTTAAAAAATCAGAATTCACACGAGAAATGCTTTCAAATTTGTTTCTCATTAATAAAAAAAATTGCCAAAAATAATAATTATATAATAAAAAGTTGTATAACTTTTCTGATAATCAAAGAGAATTATATAAAGATATAAAACTTTTAATTAAAGGAAATTCAGATCTAATGATAAGAGGAAAAAGAGAAATTCAAAAAGACATTAATTCAAATTAGCTGTTAATTTCATTTCATGTAAATCTGAGATCAAATGTATTTTGGAATTCACAGAAATCATCGTAAAAAAACGCTCTTATCTTCAGATATTTGTACAGTTATTTAGATTAAAAATAATAGACATTCGTATCTGTATTGTTGGGAACACTAGAGAATAAATTAGACACAAAATTCTGTTATCGCTTATCAATAGTTAATAAATTAAATAAATGTTTAAATTGGATGTTGGAGTCGACCGAAGTTCAGTCGAGTCTAAACTTGAGATAATTTTATAAATTTAATTATCAATTCATATAATTCGAGTCTCTTTGAGATGAATACCAATCGAAGCACTTATTAATCGTTTAAATATTACTCCAAATTAACAAATTATTTGCTGTAATAAGAAATTTTGAAGCAATTTAGAAGAGAAAAATATTGACATAAAAAAAGCGGAAAGAAATTGATGCCAACAAAGTGTTATTGCTTTATGCAAACTATCGGTGCGATAATTATGTGATAAGTGATTACAACCAGAGTATAACAAATAGTATAAGTTTTTTCTCTGCCTTATCTCCTAATGTAGCTGTGCTTTGATTAATAGAAACACTTATTATATAATACTATGAGATTCAATGTTATATTACCTGTACTTCAAAGCTGTTTCTCATTGCGAGATGAGATTCACGTAATTATTAGACAATAGTTTTTTCAATTTGATCTTTTTTTGGCATTTAATCAAATTGTCTACAAAAAAGAGTCTATTATACAGTTCTTCTCTATCTTTCTCTCTCTCTCTCCCTCTCCTCAACTCTTTTTTAAATTAAAATGTATTTGGAATTCAAATAATTTACACAAATCTTTGACAATTTATGATTTTTCATGTTCAGTCCATTTTCTCTGATAGACTTAGTTAGACTAAAAAAGAGTACTGGTAATAAATATTTCACATATTTTTTAACACCAAATAAAAAGGTGTTTTCAAACTATTTTAGACAAGTTTTGAGGAAAAGACTAATAGTTTTCTCGTTTACTAAATAGAAAAAAAAACTAGTTTTCAGTTCATTGAAAAGTTCAAAAAACAATTCAAAATCTTAACTGTATTTGAGTTAAAATGAACTCAAGGATTCACAAAAAATACATATAATTAGACTTTTTTTATAATATAAAAGCTCTCTATTCGTGACGAAACACAGGAATATATATTCAATTGAAGACTAATTAAATATAGGTTTGAAAATATAATAAAAAACTGTTATCAAAACTCTTTATCAAAGAAACAGACGTTTGAGTCACTCCTATAAGCAATTAATTAAATATTGAAATTTGAAATATGTTTTCAATCGAAAAGAGAAAAATGTTTTAAATTATTTGGGAATAAAAAAATATTAAGTGTTTAGTAAATCAAATATCAATTTACTGTAAAATTCTTCGCACATTTGTTGGCAAAAAAAAAACAAGTGTTGAATCAAATGGTTTGGGGTTTAAGGAGAGGGTGTGAAGACATCAAACACATAGACTAAACAAATATATCGGCAATAGATTTATGAATAACTTTATCCCAAAGAAAATTAAATCCCATAAAAAATTAGGATTAAAAGCAAAAAAAAAAACAAAAAACAAAAAAAAAATTAAAAAAACATCAAAAATGTAAAAAAAATCAAAATTAAAATCAAATTTTTAAAAAAGTAAAACCAAAAAAATCATAATTAAAAAAACAAAGATATTAAAAGAAAAACACATAAAACAAAAATTAATAAAATGATTAAAAAAATAGTAATCAAATGCAATACAAACCCAATTCCTTGAGGAAATCGTCGAAATTCTCAGTAGAAGCAAGTTTAAATTTACCGGTGAAGTCAGTCATTGCGGCTATAATTGGGGGCAAAACAACAAAATTCGAATGAATTCAAATATAATAGGCTTTTAATAATGCAATTAATTTACTTATAAGTGCTGTAAATCACAAATGATTTCTCTGAAGACAAATAACAAATACGTTAAGACAGTCTGTATTAAGCGGTGAATAGTCTATAGATTTAGTGAACACTTATTTAAATACCCAAACAATTTCAATGACAACTCACTGTCTTTTTAGAGGCGGAGTTCACTGCAAGCCATCAATTACGTCGGGAAAGGGGCAATCGGTTATGTATGGGAAGGGAATGAGTCATTTTTAATTTTATCATTTATTCGCTTAAAATTTTGATTATTTTTTTGCGATAATAAAGTGTAAAATTAGATTTGATTTCTATTTCGGGTAAACAATAATTTTTGAATTTTGTAAACTATTTCCTCTATATTTGTTGGAAAGTCCTTTGATTTTAAGGGCAGTTGTGTTTGAATGCAAACTCGATTTCAAATTTATGTATAGTTTTAGAGGTGTGTCTCCAATCATATCTCTTGATAACCCAACTAAACATTGTGTTAGACTTTGAGTGCAGTATTAATGTTAAGAATATTACATAAACTATTACATTGGCCTAAGACTGACAGCAGAAACTAGTTTTAGGAGAAAAATATGAGTATAAATGATAAATCATATCATAGATTATGGTTAGAGTACATTTCTCAGTATAACAAACTTTGGAACTTTGGGAGGGAAGAAAGGAGAGGGGGAGAGAGAGGGGGAGAAGTTAGCATGGTATGCTCACTGTGACTGTGCTCAATGCTCGACACACACAACATCATTGATAGTCCTGACCTTCAATTTAAAGTCAATAGTCATTAGTTTTCTCAGTGATTCATCTCATGAATTGATTCAATTGAATAAACTTATTGTTAGTTAAAAAATAAATTTTTGAATATATAGAATATATTGAAGTTCTAACTGTACTAACAGTACATTCTGTGCAATTACTTGCTCTCATCTATAGATATTAACAGCATTGCTATTAAGCAGTTTTGGTGCAACTATTATAGTAGAGAATCAGCAATATCTATCAATTGAAAACAATTAAACGATTCTATTAATAATTTTAATGAATATACAAATCACATGCAAATAGTTTAGAGTCGAATCAAAGTTTGGGAAACTCTTTGATTACAGAAATTTTAAAAAAAGTAATTAACTATTGAATAATGAAATATTGATATTATAATTAATAAGCTTTCAATTCTCAAGGAATCAATTTATTCAATTACACACTATTAAATGGGTTAAACACATACTTTATTAGATATTATCGCCAAATAATTATTGTCATTGAATTTAATTAAAGTGGAATTTTGTATGACTTTTAAAAATTAATTTTTGTTTTAAATATTGTCTTGTCTTATATAACTTATTAGAAGACATTAGTGAGGGTTCTTTAATATGGAGCCGTCTGTCTGACTCTATGTCACCCAATCTTTAGTAATTATCTCAAATTTTGATTTATCTATTTATCCGTTTTCGTCAAACGTTGACAGCTTTTAAATTTTGAGCAATTTATCGATTACTTAATTATTTGATTTATCTCTAAATTGATGGAACTCACCCTCTGCCCAAACAGGGGGTAATAAGTTATTAACTTTTGAGATTAATGGTGATCAATAATTACTGGAAACAATTATTGGAAAATTCTAGCAGTCTGGATCCAAAAGCATTGAACTAAAACATCAGGAACCAGTCTGCCATCTTTCTTCCTAGATTATCACATGAAGTTTTATAGTTTATGCAGTATCGACCATAACATAATGCCCATTCCTGCAATTTACTGATATGCTATATTAAATTAACTAAGTTTAAATATTAATTTGTAAGTCATTAAACTTTTATTCTTTTAAGAATTACAAAATTTGATATACTGTCAAATCTTGTACTTTAAATATAACATTTCTAAACCTTTAATTTTCTTTATTTTTAATAAGAATAGAGAAATTACTTAATCACTAATTGGCAATTAGTAATAGCTAATCGCTTATTATTAGGGCAGTGTAAAAAGCCTACCATACCTATTTTACCGGTTCATAGGAGCTCCTCAGGGATGCTGAAAGAGGGGTCTAGCCCGAAATATCCTCATGTGATTTTGGCCGAATACGCCCATGCCGCTTACGAGATGCCGCCCCCACCATGGCAATTTTGAGGAAATGGCGCCAAAGGGACAGTGTTTGAAAAATATTCTGTGAAATTCTGGAAAAATACCAGAATTTTGCTAAATTTTTGATAAATTTGGGCAAATTCTGTTAAATTTCTACAAAATTGATTATAATTTGCTTAAATTCGATCAAATTCTGATAAATTCTTGCAGAATTCTGCCATTTACAATCAAATTCTGCAAGAATTTGACGATTGCGAAATCTAAAGTTAACGAACCCTGTTTTTAGCCCCTTAACCCCCCACCCTTTGGCACGTAATACTTTCAAAGTTTATTTCTTACCACTCAGAGATAAATTTTACCAAGTTAGATTTTTGAAATTAGAATTACATCATGTGAGCTTCAATTGTAAGAAATTATTTTTTATACCAAATAAATTAAATTTTCTAAAAAAACAACTGAAAATGAGAATAAATTGGATGAAATAATTTGCTAACAAAACAATCTAAAAAGAAATAAAGGCTCAAATTGTTTGGTCATTTAATTAATGTCTATATTTTTGAGCTTTCAGTCAAAAGTCATTCCGATTTAAAGTCATATATATTTGAAAACTAGAAGTTATGTTACATTAACTCATAATAAAGTTAAGAATATAAGAGCGAAGAGAAAGGCGTAGGAAGTAGTGAACGGATTCTGTCATCACATTTAGCAAAAAAATAAAGCAAAAGCAATAAATTCATTGCATTATTATCATTGTGTCGGCCATGTATTGACTTTTTGTGTTGTCCGGCACTGAGTTGATGGCACCGCAAGACTGATGGTCATTGATGTCCAATGCAATTGATTGCCTTAATAGCAAAGTTTCACTACAATGACTGCCTGTGCTCTTACACTACTGTATATGAGAATAAAACTTCTTTAATCAAATAGCCATTGAATGGCAGACAGATTTCTAAACCAATTTTTCATCGAATCAAATGAAAAAAATGTCTCCTTTTTCTAGTCTAACATTTAAACCAAAGATAAAGTTATGGATATTTATGCTCAACAAGAGAGCTATGGGTTGACTGAAGTCCCTCTAATTCCCTATACGTCCACCACTTATACGATTAAATAGAGGGACAGTTCCTTAATTCCAATTTGTTATTTAAGTCCAAGAATTCATTTAAGGAATTGATTTAATATTCTATTAGTTTTACAAATTTTTATTTTTCTTATAATTAAATAACAAGCGATTGAATGATTGAATGTTTTGTCCTTTGCTTTAAGTTCTTTATAATTGAATCAATGAATGCGATTCCAAGACTGGTTCCATTCAAGTGTGTGTTGTGGGACAGGCCCTCCCACCCGCACTGCCCCGTCTGCACCGATCATTTGGCCAGTCATAGGTGATTGGGTCCCGTTTTCAAGACCGGCCATCACAGGTGCAGACGCCTCCGCCGCCGCCTTAAAAGCCTCAACAGAACTGACACTTCCGTTGAGGCAAAAAATGGTTGCTTTCATTCCACTGTCAACTGTCCGCTCCTCCTCTCCCACCCTAAGTAGCAATGGTCAAATTGTTTAATATGTGATTGCAAATTGTCTTCCACTGCCATCACAACCATTCTTCCGAAGTATGTGTTCCTTATTATCCGATGATTCAATTCAGTCCCACCGCCCGCCCAATCACTTCAATAGGAACTGACACTTCCTGTTGAAGTGATTACTGACCAGTCTTTCAATTTCTCGATCTTCTCTCCCTCGCAATCGGTAGTTCTGTTCCCTGTCCTCACCTCAAGTAGCATGGTCAAAATATAGACATATCGGTCTACCCGTGCTTTTTAGAGATTCTTTGAGTCCCTCCTTCCTCTCTCTAAGTAGAATAGTCAACTTCACCCTAGGTTATTGTTCGAATATCAATGTTCATGTGATTCAATTCAGTCCCACCGCCCGCCCAATCACTTCAATAGGAACTGACACTTCCTATTGAAGCGATTACTGATCCAAAATCTCAGTTTTTCTATCGACTATTCCTTCTTCACATCCTCTCCTCAAGTAGCATGGTCAACTTCACCCTAGGTTATTACTCGAATATCAATGTTCATGTGATTCGATTGAGTCCCACCGCCCGCCCAACCACTCCAATAGGAACTGACACTTCCTATTGAAGCGATTACTGATCCAAAATCTCAGCTATCAGTCTATCGACTATTCCTTCTTCATTTCCTCTCTTCAAGTAGCATGGTAAACCGGACTAGATTATTGTTCATGTTCATAAATCAATGTCCATGTGATTCGATTGAGTCCCACCGCCCGCCCGCCCGCCCACTCCAATAGGAACTGACACTTCCTATTGAAGTGATTACTTACCAGATTTTTCAATAATTTCTTTTCGCTTCGTAGTCTTGGTCCTGGCTAATTGTGTTCCTGACCCTGGGCATTCTGACAGTTGCTGGTGATCAACTTCGACCCCTGCTGTTTAAGTATTAAATGCTGATTTTGACTTGGCATTTGTTTTAGGCTGTTGATGAGGGTGATTTTTGATTAGTCCCATTCCCAAGGGTATTAAGTAATGATGTTGGTGATATTCGTTAAACCTTTTTGAAGGTTTTTAGGTCTGAGGTATAGTAAAGTATTTTAGCGCATAATCTCTAAACATTTCTTAATATTTTTATTTTATTTTAAAAAATGATTTTTATTGTTTAATTTCATTAAATGTAACTTTAAAGGTAAATTTATAATTTTATATAAACTTTTAATTTAACAAGGGCAAATTGGGAATTCAAAATATCTCTAAGAACAAACCAAGAGATGACCAAAACATCCCCTGTCAAAAACTATTTTTTGCAAATCAATTATACCAATGGTTTGTTATTCTTTGTGTTTAAGCAAATTTAGAAAAATACACCTCCCTATTCCTATTTATACCCCTATACCTTCAATACCTCCTATAAGCCAGGACTCAGCCGACATGGTCTATCCCAAGTGATTATAGTTTTATTTTGAAACAATTGCATTTTCACACATGCCACTATTATAATTGTTCACACCATATATTTATAATCTAATGTTTATTTATTCCATAAAAGTATTGTCCAATTTATTGAGAACGGATTGTTCATCAAATGGATGTCCACTACAATACTCCACACGCCGTCCAAACCTAATTCAGCAAAACTGTTAACTAAACTGGATTTGATTAAGACATTTAAATTATCGGATTTACAAAGTGTTTTCTACATTTCAATTATTGGACTTTTAGTTTCTACTGTTATATTAGTTTTGGAAATAATATTTCCGAATAAATCCCAAATCAAAAAGTTTTTCTTTCAGTTATAACTTATAAAATATGATTTCTTGAAAATTAAATTAAATGCTCTGAACTTTTATTTAAAAAATAGTCATTAAAATCATTAGAGAATTAGAGAAATGAAATTAGAAATAGAGTTCTGATAGAGAAGAGAAGCGATTCCTTATAATTCAATATTTTCTCATTTTCTAAATCGGATCGATCTTTAAACTGAAAATTGTTCACTATTGGAAATATTTTAAATAATAGGGAGATATACATGCAAATTACTGCTACATTAATACACAGGTCGTATCATAAAAAAAACATTCATTCGGTAAATCAAAAGCTAAATAATATTAAGAATATTAATAATACGGAAAAGAATTAAATGAATTATTTTGTGAACAAAAAACTGATCGATAAAAGTAATTGAGTCAACGGCTGGAAGAATAGCGGATACCACATAATAAAGCCCTACACTTATATGGTTTTGTATTTAGCAATGTATAAAATATAGTACTACTAATGAATATATTTTATACATTGCTAAATACAAAACCATATAAGTGTAGGCCATATTATGTGGTATCCGCTATTCTTCCAGCCGATAACTCAACTTATTGGATTAAGAGCAAACTGTTTGATAAATGCAAAGATAATCAGATTTGAAAATGTCAGGAAGAGGTATTTTTCTACGAGAGCTTGGGGGAGGGTCCAGGGTAAGGTAGAATGGCAGATTTTGTCAATTTTTGCCTAGATGGGTCCAGGGGAGGGTTATTTCAGTCATTTTTTAGCCTATTATGTAATAAAGATGCGTTTAATGCTCAAAATCAGTATTTTTATAGTTTTATAAAACAAAACACAATAAAACATAGGAATGGACAATTGTGGGGGGGTTATACCTAAAATATGAACTGTCTTCGAAAAATGATCAAAATACCCCTCCTCTCCCCCATCTGTGATGAAGAAAAATTAGGATCCCCAAAACATTTTTAGAAAACGGCGCCGTATATTTCAAAATAATTAATTGCAGCGATGCTAACAGGGGTTCTAATCAGATAACAGAGTGAAACTTAATCACATCTACTAATACAAACTCTATAGGTTTCAATGGAGTTCAATAGAGTTAGTATTAGTAAATATGATTCAGTTTCACTCTGTTATCTGATTAGAACCCCTCTTAGCATCGCTGATTAATTGACTAAACATAAAGTAAAACAAAAAATTTAATAAATATTAAATAAAATAATACTAATTACGTAATCCAATTTTAAAAATTAAACTATTTAAATTTATTTTTCAATATAGCTGACACTCCATTTACATCACCTATTGTAACTGTGGATGTGGTTGTGCAGTGCACAAATGAATCTGTACTCGACACAATATCACTGAATACTGCATTTCGATCTAGGTTATCATGTAATGGGGTTCAATATTTAACTGCGCCATTCACATATAATGCAACTATCAAGGGCAAACGAGAAGAACTCATCTTTGAAAGTATAGAAGCTGATTTCTCTTTCTTGAATGGTAACTTAAAACTTTTATTAAAATAATCTAGTTTAAAATCATATATACTTAGTAAAATAATAGAAATCATATCTATCTTGTTTAAAAGATCAATCTTTAATAATCCTGCATCTCCATGGTTTGTTAATTTGGACAGTTAATTCTTGACAGTTCTAGTAAACTTATCATTCACGAAATATCATTATTTTAAATTAAAATTTTCCCATAAGCTTTAAATCAAAGGTGGCTTTAAGACAAGGGGGAGGTGTCGTGGTAAATTTCGAACTACATGTGGGTCTTGATTATGAGTGCCAAAAGGTCGAAAAGTCAGTGGGTATAGGGTATTGATTAGAGTAGACATGCGCTTAATTGATACCACAATAGTTAGGGTTCAAATACTTTGTGATTAATATTTACAGCAGTTGTGTAGTCATTCAGAATATCTGTTTATCCAATATATTGAGAAAACATTTTTATACCAATTATTGAATAAATAATTATTGGATTCAAACAATATTTTATTAAATAAATTAATCTAAATATAAAATCTGTTGTCGTCATATTGTAACTGCTGTCAGTGCTGTACCATAACTACCGGCGCTGTCAGTGGTGTTGTCGTCATATTGGATTTGTTCCTCTCAATCTATTTAAAACTATAACTTATAATTGTTGTCGTAAAAGCAGTACTCTTGCGCTTTAAGCGCTCCAAACGGGTCTCAATTAAAACATTCACATACACTGTAAATGTGAATCTATTGAAAATATTCGAATCCATTAAAAACGTAAAATAGTTTATTAAAGTTTTGCTTATATTTTATCAAACTTATACTGAATTAATAAGAGTTTAGTTTTAGAAGTTTGCATTGAGATTAAAACACAACAGAACGTAAAGTTTGGCAATAGCTTTGAAAGAATACTCTGATTAATGTGTGTATAAAATAATGCTCATAAACATCATGTTTAAAAAGTTGAGTATTCTATTTTTAATAGATAAACTCTGGGCTTTAAGTAAATCTACAAAATATAATTTAGAATTAATACAAAACCCAATTTAATATTTCATTCAAACTCAATAGAATTTTAAAAAAGATTATAGAATTAATAATTTGCATCATTTAAATGACTCTAAATATCTTTGTTATTAGATCTATCCCAGTCTTTTACAAACATTCCTCATGAGAGTTTTTGCAAACATTAAATTTTGATATCAATCAAGAATTAATAAAAATTATTAGTAATTTTTAATGATTTTGGTATTCAACAATCTTATTTTTCTATCAAATCTAGTATATACTGATTGGGCTCTCTTATGGAGAGCTCCAGGTATTCCAGTTTGATATGAAAACTATTCATTTATTAAAACAAGAAAATTCAAAATATTCCAAAATTGAAGAATTTGTTCTGAATATTATAAAATAGGTTCGGTGTCAACGAAATAATTATCTAAAACGATTTTTATAGGTTATATCTTAAGATTATCACATTCACTCTTCGACGGTTAAAAATGAAGTTAACATATTTTGTAACATTGAAATGTACCCACAATATATCCCTGTCCATTTAAAAGTGAAAGGTCTGGTAAAATGTTTGTTACCTTAAGTTAAACCCTATATAGTGTCGTATTAATTAAGACATTAATGTCATGGAATTGTCTTCACTTGTCTATACAATCAAACTGAACATAAGTTCCAATTCGAAATTTTCAGGTGAAAATGCAAAACATTTTATTGGCTCAGTTCTCTTCCAATGATGATTCTATTAAATGTGTTAATCTTTTTAATAAAACAGTAAATGGCCCATTATGAAGAAATAAATCATGTTCACTTTTACCACATACGGTCATAAGTAAACGGAGGGAAATATCGGGCTAATAGACTTATATTTGTGGTCCCCGACTAGAATGCGAAACGGGAATCCCTATTCCCTTCATTTTCCCTTCCCTTCCCATTCCCTTAAGGGAAAGGGAAGGGAATGGATT
>JAQFXN010000780.1:0-18731 GCA_034693365.1 Liacarus xylariae | reverse complement strand
ATTTGTGACAATTATATGGACTTAATATAAAGGTAGCACAACGTGGCCCTTTTTAAATTGCGAAGACTTTATATATCCGGGGCTTACTAATCACAAAAGTTAAAACACAAACAAAAACATTAAATCATATTTTTGTAATACTTATTAACAATGCTTTTAATTTATTTCATTAGGTTTTAATGATTTAAAAGTTTAGATAATTTATATACAGTTTATAAGTTATATTAAAGTTATACAAATATTTCCAAAATTCTAAAACTTTAAAAGTCTGCTCTCTATTGATGAGAGATTTGGTCTATTTTTCAGATTTGTTCAATTGCTGCTCTCCTGTGCTGTGCTGCTTATTTTGACAAATATATTGTCTTGTCTTGTCCCTGTACAAGACCAGGACGAGACAAGACAAGACGAACTTTTGGTAGCCTAATATTGTACCCAATCTTAATGAATGTATAATATTTATTGTATAATTACAATACAAAATGAGATTTTAATTATTGTCTAAAACTATTTAAGCATTCTTTGGGTCCTTATTTTGAAGATCGTTTTGATTACACACTTATTATCTAATTTTCTTTAATTATTTTTTAAATTAGATTTTTTTTGTAATAATCTTATAATTAATTTAATAGAATTAAAATAAAAGCTTTTAATAATTAGTTCCATTATTTGTGATGCGATGTAACAGATCTTTTGCTTAAATACTTCTTACAAAACTCGTTGATTAGTTTATTTCATGTGAAATATTTGGTTATTTAAAAAAATTATATTTTAAATATAAGACTATTTTTTCCAAATCATACATTCGCTTCTTTTAAAACAATTTTAAGAAGCATTCTATGTAACGTGCATTTAGTTTATTATTTAATCTTAACTCAAGTTTTAATATAAAATCCACATTCAAGTTGAGAGTATATTCAATAATTTTCTGAACTGCATTATAAAATTATTTATTTGACTATATTTTTACAATATTATTGAATATACTCTCAACTTGAATGTGGATTTTATACTAAAACTTGAGTTAAGATTAAAGAATAAACTAAATGCACGTTCCATAGAATGCTTCTTAAAAGAAGCGAATGTATGATTTGGAAAAAATAGTTTTTTATACTGAATGTTGACTTTTAAATATATACTGATTGAAGCGATTAAAGACTAATTGTGAGCCTAGAAAAGACTTTGTAGTAATAAATCCCATGAAAAACTTGAAATTGATAGTTCTAATTCTTCGAGCTAATTTCACACTGTCAGTACAATACTGTATTATCTGATACATCTACTGAATTTTAAAATATGAAAATAACTCGAAATAAAACAAAACACTTCTCTGAAGTTGATTTTAATTTTGTTAAATATTTCATTTTTATGCCATAAATCAGTGAAAATTAATTATTTCTTAGATCATAAAACTGAATGAATTTGAAAGAATATAAATTTTTTTAACACAAAAGACCTCAAGCGTTGCAAATCACTCAAAGTTTCACCCAAAACAGAGAAGCTCAAGGTAGAAGAGATTCAAAACAACAAACCTTGCAGAGAGATATCAGTATATTAATCAATTCAAAGTGCTACTTTTTCTGAAGTTTTTTGTCACCTCTTTTTTCATATTTAAGCTACGAAAAACTTTAATTTTTAACTTGCCACTTTTTAAAAGTTTTAAAATTGTTTGCAGAATTGTTTGATTAATTTCTCAAAACACTCTAAAATATATCGATTAATTTATTTAGTATTTCATCCTTTGGACATCTCTGTTCACTTGCAAAATCATTAAGCATTTGAGTGAATGTAATATAACTTTACAGTAAAAAACTCTCCTTTCAATGAACTGGCATTAATACGAAATATAATTATAATAAAGAATATAATAATAATAAAATTTTTGAATATGAAAGTGATTTGCTTTTGTGTGTATAGAATCATATTGTTGTAAATACCTATGATAAAGCTTATATTATACAATAAGTTATGTATTTGAAAATTAGTTAAGCATTTAAATTTATTTTTTAAGGCAACAATAATTTTTCCTGTAATTGAAAATTTTATGCTCAATACAGTATTATGAATAGAAATGAGCAGGAAATACAGCATATGTGTTATGCAAATCTGTAAATTGATGAATTTATTATGTAGAAATAGATTCTTATTGATTGAAATGCGATAAATTGCAATATTTATAGATATTTAATGTTAAAGTAATATACAATTATTCACTTTCTTTGCATTCATTAGAAAGAATTTCTCGCTTTATTGACAATGCATTTGTGATAATGATTTATTAATAAATTTTTGACCGCATATTCACATTGTTATGTAAAAATCAAAAAATATGTTATAAATTAGAACTTATAATAGATTTTTTTTCATACTCTATAAATTGTTAGCTTTTAAATTAAAGATGTTTTTCTTTTTTTGTTGCAAAAGTAAGTCAATATTCTCTTTCTCTTACAATCTCTTACGCAATACGTTATATAAAACTTAGAGACAATTGAAGAAAACCGATTGTCTTATTTTGAAACGTGTTCTCACGAATCAAAACCAAATAGTATTCAATAGTTGTGTCTTTACCTAAATGTAGGAATCGTTGAATTTTATAACTGTATTGTATGTATTGTAAAATTATTTTAACTGAAATATCGCTAAATTGAATCTAAACTCAAAATGAGAATTAATTTTATAAAATATAGAAATCTCTTCAAATCGCAGAACTCATTACTAACTAATGAATGGAGAAATTATATGAGAAATAATAGTTTAGTGACTCGACTGACCCTTATCTACATTTAAGTGATATATGTTCTCTACAAAAGAAGAAAAAACAATTTAATTCATATATTTTAATTCAAATCAGAGTTAGTCAGAAAAATCAAATGGAGTATAGCATACAATATACTGACCCGAAGGGAATGGCTTTTAAAGATCTAAACTAAAAGGAACTAATATTCTCACAACTATTGGATGCTTTTGATGCTTATGTTCTTTTGAATCTTTGTTTAGGAATTTATTCATCTTTTCAGTCAAATTCTATGGCCAACACTGAATTGAAATTTAAATTTATTGGAATTATATTTTGTTTGAATGGTTTCTTATTTCTCGGTTTATTTTTTTCTTTTCTCATATAATAAATGCGTTCAAAATGCAATCCAACCCTTAAGAGAATGATATCAATTCCAAATGATAGCAAGAAATTGTGCGATTGTTTTTTCCAAACGATTTAGTGCTGAATAGTAAGGCAAGAGTTGATTTGTTAAATTGTATGTTTAGATTTGGGTCGACATAAACATTAAATAAAATACTCAATTCTTTTATTTAAAATCTATTGTCAATTATCAGTCGTTTACAGTGCAGTACTGTATATATAGCTTACATAATAGAGCATATTGTCAGCGCTATTACTACACAATACTTCCTCCCTTTTTATTTATATTTGTTAAAAAAAACTTTGGGCAGTCGTCGTAATTAGAAGTGAGAGAATCTTTAGCCTAATATCCTAACAATGGTATGAATGGCATGACTTCTTATATTTATGTTTATGCCTTAAATTTAGGTTACTTTGATTGCTTTGCAGACCAATAATTGAGACAAAGCTCTGGCCTAACACTACCAACCGATAACAACTTATTTTCATTTGCCATCAATTTCTTTAATGATTTATTTAAGAAATAGAAATTAATAGAAAATAAAACTTTTATCTGATTTTAAAATAATTATTTTTTGTTACGGAAAACAATGCCTAATATTTTAACAAATGATAAACTTATTTTAAATTTAGTTTTTTAATCAATAGAATAACTAATTTCTCAGATCTTAAACAATCTTTTTTTTAATAGAATTACATAAGAAGTGTATATATTCTTAGAGTTAATTATTTAATTTTAGAATAATTTTTTCAGAATAAAAACTAATTGTAAACTCATTCTCAACACAATTATAATTGAAAATATGTTTTATTAATGGTTGGCAAACATGAATATAACAGCAAATCTAACATACATTCAAAACAAAACTTTATATAATGTTATTATTTTGTATATTAGATAGTATTAAATGAATTAAAGTATGAATTTAGTTAATATAAGTCATGCTTTTGTTTTTATGCGCAAATAAGACTCAATAAAAGAGTGTCAACTCTTGAGTTTCAATTCTCTATAAATTCCCTAATTATATAATTATAATTACATTAATGACTAAAAAAATAGTTTACAGAATTTACAGGTGGTTTGAGCCTCAGGTCTAAAAAGTCTATCCAAACAAAGTATAACAACGTATAGGCGAGAATTTGAAAAAAAAAACAAAAATCAAAGTTGTGTTTACTTTAGAAACAAACTCTAAAACAATTTGAGATGAATTTGGGACACAAACCCAAACCAATTAGTTTTTAAAAACTTTCTATTCCTGAAAACTTTCGGATAAAAATAAGATAAAAGTATAGGAAAAAAATGTTATCAAAAATTCAATTTTGTTTTATTGTTATATCAAAACCATTAAAGAAAAGTTTGCCAATTCTTGGGGCAAAAACTAATGATTAGTTGTGTTCATCTCTACTTTGAAAACCTATTATCGTTAACTTTAAGCGTAATCATTACTTGTGTTAACTCAAAGTTTTATTTGATCCGATTGAAGACAAAACTGTGAAATTCAATTCAATACTCTATTTACTCGTTTAGTCTCTTTTATAACAAACAATAAAAAAAAGTTAATGTTTAGCGAAAACTTATCAGTTGAACAAAAAAAGAGGAGATATTCGATCAAAAAGAAAACTTTAATGTATAGTCACTGTGCTATACCGGTACCCAATTTTCTATAAATATATAAAATAAAACTTTTTTCCTTAAAATTTTATTCAAAACAGGAAATGAGTTACACTTTTTACAGTACTTCTTATAGAATTATATATATTTTTTATTACGCTTTTGTAGTTTTAGATAAATTAGTGTTTCTTTTAGATTAAAAGACACTTTTTTCTATAGAGATATATGTATTAAATGTTCAGTGAGTGTCGAGTGTCAGGCAGTCTTTGGTGCGCAATGTCTAACGAAATAAAGTTAGGTTTTCTTCAATTGCTATCCTAAGTGTGAATTCTCAAAACCTAAATAACAGATAGAATTATTGTGTGATTAAATTTTTATTTCAAAAATTATGTTCACTTCTATTGACTAAACTTATAATACAAATTCGCTTATATTATAATAAATATATTTTTTCATTTATATATCGCAAAAAAAACTAGCGTTCAATCAAAAAATTGAATCAATCTATGAATAGAAATGCAGCGGTTATTCAACTATTCTATTAGTTTTTCAAGTTTTTAGATTTATTTGAATAATATTTTCAAACTGAATAAAAATCTGATCGATCATTGATTCTATTGAATTGTTATCCTCTATAATCTCATATGTGTTTAAATAGTCTCAATATTCTTTAAAGCTATTAATATATAAATAAAAAATTGAAGTCGAGGGTCATTTATAGATTCCATAAGTCATTGAAATCGAGTTTTTATTCAAATACTTAAACTTGTTATTAACTAATAGAGGAGTAAAGGAAAAAGTTTTGAACTTTCTTTTTATGGATTAATAGCTAATTAATTATAAGCTTTTTTAATGATTAGTTGTTATTCAAGTGAATCACACAATCTTAGCCTTAAATAAATATTAATAATATATAATTTTTTCTCCACTAAATTCTTTTGAACACATTTATGCATAATTTGCATTGCAATTGACGTTTAGGTTATTTTTTGGTTTTGTTTTCTAATGACATAACACCAAATTGAGGACAGTCTAAAACAAGTGGTGATGACGAACATTCTTTATTACCGATTGGTCGACCTATATATAACCCTGGAGTCTATTTTTAGGCATTCATTCCAATAGATGGTAAAGAACTAACTAAAATTTATGGCTATGTATAGCAATCATAACAATAACAATAGAAGAACTTTCAAAATAAATGCGATAATAATTATGAGAAAAATAGTGAAGCATTTTGTTGTTTGTATAAACTTTTTTTCTTCTTTCGCTTCTCATCTCTCACTCAATACCTGTACTCAAATAGAAAGTAATTTTTTTCTTCTTAAATAAAGTTAAATTCTTTTTAAAGTTTAAGTTAGCTTTGAGTTCATATTTATTACTTTAATTGTTTGTCCTTTAAATAGAAAACGACAAACAATTTTTAGTTTATTATTAACTCTACTCAATCTCACGAAATCGAAATAACTGTTGATTTTTATTTATATATTGATTTAAATTTATTGCTTTATAATTAGAAATCTCTAATCACTCGATATTACTGTTCATAAAAAGCTTTTCCCTTTTATTTCCTCAAAAGTAATTGTCTTTTTTAAAAAAAATCTTTATTTGATTTTGAAGTAAAGACTTCTTTTATTTAATATTTTTTTGCTCGTATTCCTTTGGAATTCTTGCTTATGAATTCGAAATGTCAGTGTGTGTGTGTGTCCGTGTGTCCCCTCTTTATTAATAGATGTAAATGCCCAAAAATGAAATTCCGTTATTAATAATGAAAATCTACAACAATAGTCTATAACTCTTACCTGTGTTCCTGGTGTTCTTGGAGCTCGTGTGGGCAAAAGCAATGATATTTTAAGATTCTATCGATTGGAAAACACTGTAAACTCATTCCCTATCATATTTCCATTTGTTATATTTGTTTTGTCATTTATTTGGTTTTAACCCTTTCCTGGTGTTATATTCCATATTTGTACTTATATTAAATAGACTTATACTAGCTCATATTAATGGTCATTCAGTTCTTTTTTCGCTTTTTTCATAAATCACTTAAACAATATTGGATTCGTTTTTAGTGAATCATTAATTTTATTTTCTTTACAAATGACATGATTTGTAAGTTTTTATATTTATTTTAGAATCTATTATATTCGCAACAATTGATATAATATTTTATTTGATTATTAAATAATTACTAAAAGTAATCCAAGGGATGGCCAGGAGTACTGGTGTAACCAAATTGCACACAAATTTCAAAATATATCAAGCTATTCCCAAAAACTCTGTATATTTATGTTTATTTCTTTTATTTAATTAAAAAATTATTCTTATCTTTCATCTTATCTATATTCAGATCATTGCATAGGATTAGTAAAAATATTTAAAACAGACTCCCACACTGCACCTGTAGATTATTGCACATGACCATCCCTACATTTAAATATATAAAGTGTAAAAATAAATATAATTGAAAAATCTAATTTGTTAACATTTTTAATGAGAATGTTATACTTCGAGAACTACATTGAATACAAAATTGGATTTAGAATTAATAAAAGGATTTTTTTTAAAAGCGATGTATTGTCGATAAGAACTTTGGATTTGCATTAATTGTTAATGAAATTTGAAAAAAGAGAACACTCTTTGTCAGACAATTATCATTACTTATTCAGTACTCAATAACATTATTGAATGTAATTCTATTATTCATAAGATGTAATTGTCTTATGAATAGAAAATCAATGATTATATGAAAAATAATTTATGTAATGAATTCAAAAAACCGATTCTCAATGATTGAGTGCTGTATTGAATATTATCGCACATTCAGATCTGTAATTCAAAATACAAAAAGAGATCTCTCATGAATTGAATCAAAAGAAGATCTCCTTTAATATAATCTAAAGTGAGACTCAATTCAATTCGGGGCTAAGAATCGGACAAAAAAAAGATATGAATATAAAAGTAAACTAAAAAAATAATTCTAACACAAATGTTTCGCTTAATAAAGTTTTATTTATTTATAATTTTTTTCCTTCATTTCTATAATTTTTCAATAGATTTACTAAAACAATGACTATTTATGCCAAAAGTTTTATTTCAGGCAAATAAATATATGACATATTTTTTTATCCTTAAATTAAAATTAAATAAAAAGTACAAAAAAAGCGTATTTTACAGACGAGAAAATATTTTAATAGCAATTGTAAAAAACGGATCTATGAAAACAAATAAGAAGTAATGTTTTTAATTGACAAATAAAGACAAATAATAAACGGTTTGATTGAAAGAATTTTTTTTTTTGCTACCCTTTAATCATAAAAATTATGTTAAAAAATTACCGGTAATATAAAACAGGGATAAGAATTGGAAGTGTTTTGGTTATACTCCGTGTGAAAAAGGAAAAGAATAATAATATTCTTTTTTTAAATTTTCTGGTGAGTGTTAGAATATTTAATTGTTTAGGGCCAAATCAAATAAGCTATTTTCGATAAACGACCCCTCCCTTGATTTTCAGGAAAACTCCCCCTGAAATATTTGAGTGGGCGAGCTTGCTTGCTCTTTACATGAAGTGCTGTACGATATGGACTAATTTAAATAATACTATTGTAGTCATGTATTCTTTGCAAACCTAATCTTTTTGCCATTTTTAACAACAATTACTTCTTATTAGCGAGAGGTTCGACGAACTCTAATTCAGTATTAAATGTTGTTTTTATTCAGAAAAAAAGAAAATTTTAGAAAAACTACAGTCGAGTCGAGAGAGAAAGAAAAGAATAAATAAAAAATAGTAAAAAGTTTAGTTAAAGATAGTAAGCTTTGGTGTGTTAGTGGCAACAGAACTAACATAACAAGAGTGCAATGGGATTGGAAGCGCTGTAACGCAATGGCTGTGCACTAATGTGTGTCAGTAATGGCAAACTAGGCTACTGAACCATCCGTCCAATGGAAGCCATTGGAGAACCAGTTCGACATCTCTCACAAACCCAACAGTTAAACAATTTATGTGCAGTTATAGTGTAGTCTAACTGTAAACTCTTAGGGCAGGGAATGAAAAAGTAAGCGACAAAGCTATGAATGGAATAGGAAAACAGTCTGTTATAAAAAGCAATGCGATGATGGCTGGAACTCATTGTGCTCAGTGCTCAGATACCCGGAACATCTATATAAAGACTTGTGATTGTAGTAAAACGCGAGTCAATCAACAAATTGATTCGAAGCCTAATTCTATTAAAAAAGAATTCACTAATTCTTCAGCTGTGGATCAAAAGAAACAAACTGAAGAACCAAAGCTAAGAGCCGTTAAGGCTGTTGTATATAGAGTAGTCAGGTATGTATTGTTCCCATATATTCATTTAATTACCAATCTCTATTTTTCAAATTTATTTTCTGCTAAGCTATGCTTAAAATTTTATTATTCTTTAAAAATAATTCTGATTTCATTTCAAAGATAATTATTAAGTTATACTTGTATTCAATTTTATAAATTCAAGGATTTATTTGAGTTTTAATCGCATTCAAATATTTAACTTTGAAAGAAAAGTTGTAAAGAGTTTGAATTTATGGGTAAAAACAAAAAATTGAGTTCATATTAACTTAAATGTGGCAATCATTTAATCGTTTGGCAAAATCTTTATTTGTTTTTTATTGCGAATTTAAATATAATGCGTTAGCGTTTAAGTGAAGAATACTTCAAGATTTGTGATGAGATATGCTTTAAATGCATAGTTATTTGGAATAACAAACGAAAAAAATCACCCGTTTTTGGTTTGATTTCTTCATAAAATTTAAATTCTCGTTAAGAAGTTCTGGCGATTTGTGTTTCATTGAATACGGATTTTATACTCAAGACTTGTGCTGTCAGTTGTGAATCGATGTATTATATATATCTCTAAGTGCTTCCCATTCCTTGTAAGTCCTGAAGGCAATCACTATTTGTCAACTCTACGACTGAATTGTGCGAAATTATCTAAACTGAGGACATAATATATGCAAATCGTAAATATAATTCCATGAATACAAGTCAAGTGAAACGTAGACGAGAAAGAAGAAGGAATAGAGACAATTGAAAAGTTCATCTCTTCCTGTTTGGGATTTAATCATTACAACCAATGCTCTCTCTATTATTTTATTTCAGAAAAGAGGTTAACCATTAGTAACATTATATTCAATCACTTTTGCTTTTGAAATAATTACAGACTTAACACGACTTTTGGATTGCAATTTGATTCCAGTTTTTTAGTTCATTTTCCCAACGAATCTGATCCGCTTTATTACATTCAACACAGAAAGAACTTTTCTTTAGTTTTAATTAAATTAGATTTGTTTTTCTTCAATTGAAAAAAACTTTAATTAAGGAAGAATTGTCTCGAAAATACTAATTCGCAACAAATTTTCAAATACTTGTCTTGTATTACATGAAAAATGATGAAAAACAAGCAAATTATTGAAAAGGCGTTCAATTCTATGTCGTAAGTCATTTGAAGTGTGATAAAGCACTTGATTTAGGGTTAGATAACCCTTAATATTTACCCCTTATATGTGTATAAATGAGTGAATTTATTTATTTATTTTTAATTTTAATCTTTTTCTAAAATTATCTTAATTTTAATATATTTTAATGAAACGAGTCTTAAAACTCTAAATCTTTTAATTTTAGGTATATTTTAAGTGATTAAACAAAAAATAGATGAAATTTTTATTCAATTATTTAAATGTTTTGTTTAGAACCTATAAATAGTTTTAAATGCAGTAATTGTTTGCTCTATTGATCATCAAAATAGAGAAAACAGAATTTTATTATATTCTCGATTAATATCTCATTCCATAACTTCTATAAAGTTTGTAAATAAAAGTAAAACTTCTTTATTAGAATTTATTTTCAAAATATTCTTCTTTTCTTTAATGACATTCTCTTTTCCCAAACAATTCAAGAATTTAACGGTTTTGTTGTGAGTTATTGTGTGTAAAACATTTGGTCACAGAATATCATAACTTAATTCGTTTGATATAATAGTTGTCGCATGAGTTGGAGAATTGGCATAACATAAAGCACTGGCAGAACAGTGTGTCTGACATATCATTCAGTCGTTTTGATTAAAAGATTTCAATTTTTGAAGTGTGCAGTCATTCATCACTTGTTCGCATAGTTCGCCTCCGATTCGTAACATTAAAGCGCATCAGAATATGTTTGGCCCGAAATGGATCGCCATTTGTTGGCTTTCGAGTCGTTGATCAGCTTTTATGTTCAATGACCTAAATTAATGACAATCGCTTTTTTTCGCCCCATTTCTCGTCACTTCATTCACTGTTCGACTCAATCGCTACAAAAAAGAACAAATTATATGACAACACATAATAGGATCACAGTTTACAATAGACGAGAAACACCCATATATTTTGTTTCGGCACGGCGTTGATTGCAAGGTCACCATAGGTTATCAACCGCAAAGTCTTCTCAGCCGAAACATTAGCTCTTTTCTGACGAACAATTCCTTTTGAGCCAACGTTTACGTCTAAGAGGTGTTGTCTTCAAATGCTATAATCGCGCACACAATGAATCTGCCTTTTAATCTCAAGTCCTTTTAATTAAGTACTGTATTATCATGTCTTTAGCCGTCATATCAAAGAGTGATAAATCTGATACCAATGTGTCCGCTAATGAAAAAACTCCGCAAAGACTTTATTTTCTAAATAAAGTTAGCATTTATGCCAATAAGTTAGTCATCGATTACTATTGTATTTTCAATTCATTCAATTCTAACTTTTTTCATAAGCAGTGTTAATATAAGTTTTTATATGAAAAATATTATTTTATTGAAATTGAAATGAATTTTAAAATTTGTCCTGTCTTCAATATTTAAGGGTATACGAGACAGTTCCATCCAAAACAATGAAGTTTGTTGGAGCCTTAACTTTGCTTCTTCTGATTGGTTCGTAAATTTGTTATTAAAATCAAATTATTATTATTTTTATTTTTAAAGAATTCAATTCTTTATTTAATGAATACTAATCTATGAAAACAATACTTAAAAACCAATCTTTTCTTGGATACAGTGGCCGTGTTTTCAGTCGCATTGGCCCAGAATAAGGAAGAAACGGTAAATAAGTAGTAATTATCTTCTCTCTATTCTTCAAGTAAAATTTGAATAACTTTCCTTATAATTAAGGACATGTCCTTATTCTTTAGTCTTATGCATATTACTATCTTTATATACTATATATATAAAGTTGAGTTTTTCAAAACAAGCTTTACTTAACATTGCATGAGATCTTTTATTTTTTATGTATATATATATTTAAAACTTTATAATGAATAATAACCTGAAACATATTTAGTCTCGATTTTTCTTTCTATTCAAAGCATATTTAATGAATAGTTATTTTTTTCCAGAAATGATTGCTTTTAATATTTATTATTCAAAACCTTTTATAAATCTATTACTGAATTTTTTATTCACATATCAACTATTTTTTACTCTTTCTAACAAATAGTTCAAAGCTATTAAAAATAAATGCATTGATATTTAGTTTAAATTTTTTGGTGCAATTTTTCGCCATTTTTTCTCCAATTTTTTTATTTCGCTTATTTGGACAGTTTTTGGAGTTAAAAAAAATTAACAAAGGAGTCAAACATTTTTATATAATACACCGACTGTCACACAAAATTCAAATTAGATTTTCAAAAGTTTAAAATTAATTTTTGGAGTTCATTAAACTGGCTGTTTATAGTGTATTATTTTTAAACATTTCGTTTTTCGCATTTATATATTTAATTAAAAATTATTAATGCAATGAAAAGTGATAGCGATTTTTGAGTGATATCTCTGTTCACATGATTTAAACATAAGAAATGAATCAAGACTTTAGTGAAAACTTTTTTTTTCATTTATTTAAAGAATTTGAGTTAAATTTAATTCAATTATAGAAACCATACATTTGAATGATATAGGATTAGTGCAGAGTTGGAATAGTTTTTTAATCATTATAAATGTGATTCCCATTTGATAGTAAAGCAAATGATATTTTTCAACAATTTTATTTAGTTTGGACTCATTATTCATTAATGGTTTTGGCCCTAAAATAATTCAGTGAAGATTTTTTAAGTAATTGATAAGAAGTTATAATTTTAGGTTATATTAAAATGGTTAACTTTTAAGTTACACTACTTTACTATTTAGTGAATTTCTTATCTAATAAATAATTTAATTGTAAATTACAATTTGTAATCATTATTATAGCTCTAAATATGACCTTTTTAAAAAATAAATTTGTTGAGATTTTTTTTCCATATTTAACTTATTCTTCACAATTGACTCAACTTTTTTTTCTGCTAATTCATTGTTGTTGTTAAGTCTCGATTAAACTTAAATAAATTAAGCGAAATAAGTGATTCGAAACCACTGGTGCTAACACTAGATCCACTACTTTTTGGATTAGAAGATATTTATAATCAAATAAATATTTTTTACTGAAAGGAAATAAAAAGAAAAACTGATTTTCTTAAGTCTAATTCGAAATTGAGATTAGTTTTTAAATTTAAATAAGAGATTAAGAACATTGAACTCATATTTTATGTTAGACTAGAAGTCAAAATATTTTCATATTAATTGAAATAAATCTGAAATTTTTATTTGAATTATTCGATATTCATATAAAACTCATATTTTATGAGCGAATAAATGAAATTTAATTCAAAAACTCTTAACTAAATATTCATTTATTCACAGTTCCGATCAAATGGTTAATAAAAATATTCAATTTTTCCTAATTTAAAGATATATAAATCAATTTAAACTTTAAGGAAGAAGTTTTGCAAATCAATCGATTAAAGGTTTAAATCAATTATTGATTTTTGATTTATCGATAAAACTAATAACCAATTCATAATTTAATTTGAAATAATTAGTTACACTCAAAAAGAGTCTTTCACTTCAATGGATTTTGAGTTATAAAGTGAGAGAAAACATAAATTGTTTAGTTTTAATCAAAAATATTATCACAAATTTTAACAAATTATCAATGCTTTCGATATTATTCTTATCTGTCATTCCTTTCAATCGATTGATTAATGGATAAACTCCTGAATCACTTAAATAATAATTGAAAATAAACTTTCTTGTTTGTAATATAGAAAAGTCAGTATGGAATGGCATTTCCTCTCGAAGAATCTTCAGCATTGAATGAACAGAGAATGTCTATAATTGGTTCGGTTCCGGGAGAAGGCTCTCAATCGCAGCCACAATCAACACCAGAGTCGTCGACCAGTGAATCGCCGGTTACCACAACTTTTACGCCAACCACTGAAGAATCTGTGATTACCACCGATGACAGTGAGAAGAAGTTGGATGAAAGTGAGAACCAAAGCAATGAAAATCCAACTCTTGTTATCACCAACACTGATGACGAAGAAGAAGAGAAAAATGGAGAAATGGGAGAGAATGGAGAGGAGAAGACAAACCCTAGACTTGTCTTCATTGAGAGACTAATGGGTTTGCATTTAAGCGCTCCTCTCAATGGACAACAGAGAGAGAATGAGAAGGAAGAGAACAGTGCCGTTGAAAACGATTCGCCCCTCAGGTATGCAATCGATCTTCAGTTAAGAGCTTTAGTTATGAAATGCATAAATGATTTCTCAATACTTGAGTTATTTATTTTGAGGAAATTTTAAGAAATTATGAAATTTATGAGTAAATGGAGTCACGAATGAAACAATTGGTAAATCTCTTAATAATTAACAATTCTTATGAACTTTTGATTAAATGAACGTTTAATAAACGCAGACTTTTTAATTGTGCCCTGAAATCAGAAATGCATATATTGTACTCTACTGTTGAACAAAAGCTCAAGTATTTGAAGAATCGTGTGATTATGGCATGGATTGCATAAGGGGTTTAAGCACTTAAACAATTCATAATGAGTTCACTCTTTAAACACACAATCAAATCAACACAAAAAAGATTATCAATTAAACAAATAATGAGATATAGTTAGCGATATATTAAAGCTATAATTATTTTCTAAAATTAAAATACATTTTAAATCTCATAAATTTTATTAAATGGTAAAATATGTCTTCAATTTATTGAAAGATTATTTTGAAATCTTATTATTTTAGTAATCCATTCGAGAAAATGAACGCAAAGTGGGCGACAAGAATGAGAAAGTTTTCGATTCCACTTATGCAACAACAACAACAACAACAGCCACAGATCCCCGAAACACCCAATCCATTATTGAGAGTGGCCGCAGCAGCTATGATGACCAGACTGTTGGCCGCGGCCGCCCGGGCACACAATAATGGTATATATCTGTGATGTATATAAAATACAAATGCATTGGAATTTCTGTTAGAATTTAAGCTTTTATTAGAAATAACTTTTCAGCAAATCATTGAATACAATGCAGTCATGAATTGAAAGTTTTAAATACAAATTAAAGTTATATTTTAGAGTGAAATGAATGCGAAAAATGAACCAAACATTTAAAAATATAATAAATATATTAGAAATAAATAAAACTAATGCCAAATGTGTGTGAAATTCAGGTCCAATGATGGCCAAAGACAAAGACGATGACGCAGAGGAAGAGACAGTTCCGGTATTGTTGGCAACCATGCGATCGGATGAAGATGAAAGGGAACCAATGAGGAGACCCATGGGATCCATGTCTCAAATGGCACCCATGTATGGCCGACCTATGCCTAGACCACCGATGATGAGACCCCCTATGAGACCACCGATCAAATTCATTGCTCCCCAACAGAGAATGGCTTCAATGGAAATGCCAGAGCGGGTCTATTCACCACAAATGACACAAATGATGCCACAAAGAGCACCAGTAATGCAAAGACAGGCACCTATGCCTCCCTATCAACCTGTGCTCGTTATGTTGGCTCACGTGCCGATGCCCTTACAAATGGCTGAATCACGTATGGGTGGATCGCCCAATCATTTCAACCCCTACTACACCTCTCAACAGCATTCAATGCCAATGTACCAACAAATGCCTTATGCTGTGCCCGTCGGGTAAGCCTTGTATTACAACTAAATTATTAAGTATTTTAATAAAAAATTTATTGAATCGAAATACAGATATCATCCGATGCAGCGACAAGTGATGGAAGTGCCCACTCCAGTGCACGTTCTCGTTCCAGTCGCCTCATATCATAGACCTGTATATCAGACCCCATATCAAAATGGTCCGACTGTTCCATATCAACGGCAATCCTCAGTCTCACGACCAGTGATTGAGATTCCAATAGAGATCCCAATCCCAGTTCACATTCCCATTCCTGTCTCAGTCCAGGGCTCGCAATCACAACACATTGATTCAGATCACGACACCTCTGCCTCAGAGGCAGAACAGGTGGCCATTGTATACTACGATCCCGAGGCTAACGATGGACTTAACGAAGAGGGATCTGACCATTTCGAACCACAAACATCTGAAAGTCATGAGAACTCGTATTCCATATCTCCGGCACAGAAGGGCTTCCCATACCTATCGCGTCCACTGCCCGACACTCAAAGTGCAACCAAATTGAAATTATGGAGCGAATATGTGGGCGCAAAATCCGCGGCACAACCCGGGGTTCGATTTATTCCAGTGGCCGTCAGTACTGATGATTCGCAGAGACAAACCGGTAGTCACGACAACAATGATAGTCATCTGAATCGCGAACAGACAGAAACCGCCGAATCTCAAGCACATCAGGCGTTTGTCATTCTGGCCGATGATAGTCCCGACGCTCCACAACACCATTAGAAGACATCATTGAAACACTTGTAGTATTCAATTAATTTTTCGCAAATATTTTTTCATTTAATTTTATTTCTGACTATAATTTTCTTTTCTTTGCATTTATTTCTAGAAAAATGACAAAACTTTTCTTTAATACAAATAGTTTACTAATATTTCAATTTCTACCCCTTTTTACTAACACAACGACTAATTCATATAAAAATATATCAAATATCGCACGGATTTCGTTAATTTAATTGAATACTAAACCATCGCTTAAATTATATATAAATCTTAACAAAATTTTCAATTCTTGATTAGAGATTTGGCTATTTTTCATAAAAACACAAAAGTGATAGAGAAGTCTGACATAAGAAATGTTGGAATCAATTAAGATCTTATAAAATAATTAGTGAAAAATTAATAGTTTTTATTAATAAAATAAATTTTCTGTTGATATTTTGTTTAAAGTTTTAAAAAAACAATTATTTGTAAAATAATTATAAAATCTTTATTTTTTGTACAGAAAGAGAAATTTGTTTTATTTTATGATTTGATTTATTTTGTATTAATATCATTAAAATTAAATATTTTTTTTTTAAAATTTTAACGTTCTTCTTCGATTTTATATTTTTGTGATTTCACCTTGAGGACATGAAATATTGTTTCCTATCAGTGGTAGCAGAGCTCTGCCGAGACAGGGGGTATAGGGGAGGGTATTTTTAGAAATATTTTTCTCAAAACTCAAGGGGAAATAAATGATAAATCATAGATAATATTGAGCATAATATGAAAAATGCAAATGGAGAGTTAAGTACACTATTTTAGGGTAGATAAGCCGCGGCTTATCTGAAGAAAAAAGTGGATTTTTTGAAAATTATAACAATTGGCTTATACGATAGGTCCGCTTTATACGTTAAGAAAGATTTATTTAGAAATCAAGAACTTTACAAATGAATAAATTATAAAATATTATAAAGCATTGATAAAATGAATAGAAAACAAACAATTGACCCAGCGGCACTGTGAAGGAATGATACTATATAATATAGTGATGCACTTATAGGGTTTTGTCAAAAAAAGTAAATTTATATGCATTAGTCCTACATATTAGTGTAAAAACATATAACTGTAGCGCTATATTATATAGTATCCGTCGTTCTAACTACTGCTGGGTCAATTCTATAGAGAAAATAACTATAAATACTTATAATATATTTTAAAAAGCAATAAAATAATTTGAAGATCAGTTGAAATTAAATCAAAACTTGAAAACTTTTTATCAAATGACTGATTTTAAACCTTTCTTCGAATATTAATTCCTTTCCTATCAGTTAGAAGGCAAGAGTCAATATCAATTTTAGAGTCAATCAAGAGAATATCAATTTTAGTATGTTTAGAATATACAGTTTACAACCGAATTTACGTACACTCTATTTTACGAACATTCCGTTTTTACGTACAAATTTTGAGTCCCAAATCCATTTACATAGAAGCTAAGGTTAAAAACTACCGATTTAACGAACAACCGATTTGACGTACAGTTCGTTTTTACGAACAACTTTTATATCCCACTGCAATACATTTACATACTAATTTCATACTGAATTTACGAACATAAAGTCTAACTATAAAATAAGTTAAAAATCATTTTTAGATAAAAAGTTATCATGCTTTTTTATAGTTTTGTTTTATTTTCAAAATTTGTGCGATTATGTGAAAAATAGATTTTTAAGCAAAAAAATTTCAATTTGTAATGAAAACGATAAAGTAGGAATGGAGACATGTGAGGGCACAAATTTTGCCAAATTTTTAACAGATTATCCAGGGAAGGGTATTTTGCAATCGTCAAATTCTTGCAGAATTTAATTAAATATAACAAAATTTAGGCAAATTATAATCATATTTTATAAGAATTTGATAAATTATATAAAAAAGATGAGACAATGGCGGAACCGACTTTTGTCGCCTAAATCTTAATTGTATTTATGAATAATTTTTTCAAATCATTATAGTTCGGAGTTTTCTCTATAAAGCCTTAAAATAGTGAATACTGGTAATGAAAACCGTTAGGATCGCTGCGATTCTAACAGTACAGTACAGTAACTGTACTTTACGAACGATTATAATTATCAATAAATGTAAAAATGGTTGAGCCTTAAACTAATCCTGTTTCATTAGTGTTTCACTTTATATTATTGGTTTGAATCATCGGTGACCGAAGGCTTAATATTGATTTGAAAT
>JAQFXN010000779.1:0-18733 GCA_034693365.1 Liacarus xylariae | reverse complement strand
CCTAGTAATTTTAAGATTATCTCTTATGGGAAAGATCATAAACAATCTCCTAAACCTATTTGGACCTCTAAAACAATACCTCTAAATTATCCCACTCTTCTATGAAGCGGTTCCCGTTTGAAATTCTTGATTTCAAATTCACTTATACGAGCTCATATAAATGGTTCATTCATTTCTTTTTTCGCTTGTTTCTATTAATTTTGACCCATTTTTTTATATTCACTTTTTTTATTACTTTTTCTAATAATTCTTGTGAAATACAAACTATAAGGAACTGAACTCATTTCGAGAAATCGAAGAGAACGCCAATAGACTAGAAATATATGTGAAATACATTCCAAATACAATACAATACTATAATATCTCTAAGATCTACAAAACATTCTCAAGTAGTGATTACTCTATACAATATAGTCTAAACACTCAATAAGTCTCTGACATATCTAACAAAAAAGATTTTAAAATTTCTTTTCTGAAATATAAGACAGTATTTTTCGAAATATTATAATTAAAAATCATAAATAAGAATAAAAATATTAAATTTTATGATGTCTTCAAATCATTTGAATCAAAATAATCGTCGACTAAAAAAGATTATATCAATTAAATACTAATTCAGGCATTTTCTACGAGTTGTTATACCCCTATAATTCCACCCAATTTCATGTCCTTCTAATTGTTGGTCCAGAAAATCTTGTAATGGTTTAAAATACTCGAGTAATGGTTTGACATCCATTTCTTTACTACCAGTCAGTCGTTCCAATTGTTTCGGCCATTTTTCTGAAGAACCAAAAGCTAATATTTCTCTAAAATTTTTAAAAACAGATATCAATTGTATTATTCGCCTATTCGTATCACAATTTGTACTTTAATTTATTTCCGGCTTCTTTGTCTCCATCGATATCGCACTCATGGAGTGGAACGTCTTTTTGTCTGAAACCACAAAGAGCTTTATGAAACTGAAACTGAAGAATATGTGAAACGAAATATCTGTGACATAATTGAGATTTTAGTCTTTAGAAAATCGATATAATGTTGAAGTGAATGCAAACCTAATATATTCAACACTATTTGCGATATGATATTTAGCCCCGGGATCAAAGTCCTTTTCACTTCGTCTAACAGGCGGTGATATTCCTTGATATTGACCTCTCAATTGCCACCAGTGCCGGTTCAAATCATCTTGAGATACATTGCCAGAAAAGACATCCCACCGCCACTTATCCATTATATACCCGAATGGCAAGAGCGCCACTTTGTCTAAAGCCATCTTCATTTGGAATTTCAGATTAATTTTATTCTTATCGATCGACTCATTCATATGCAAAAGTCCTATTTTGCTGAGATGTTTAGGTGTGGATACAGACAGAGCCAAGAGATCACCGATAGCTTCATGAAATCCTAATATATATTAAATAATTTCCTAATTTATTCTCTTGTTTTGATCGGATATGTTGTGCGACAAACCAGGATTAGCGCCTTCACGAAACAAAACCGGTTGGTCTTTATAAGACATGTAATACTCGATGTGACCTATTTCGTGATGAGCTTTTATAAAGCTTTCCATATTTACTTGAGTGCACTGTTTTATTCTGTGCTTTTAATAAATCAAAATAAACAATCAAATATCAACATCAATACCAACGAAATCTATACCTAAAGTCATCTTTGGTAAAGAAATCCCAGGCAGAGGCGTGACTTCATATCAAATATAATTATTTAGAAATTTTTAATTAAAATTATATTTTATTTTTTGAAATCTTATAATTTAGAAACAATCAAGTTTTCGATTTAGAGACTATAAAAGTAGATTTCGTTTTTAAAATTATTTAGACAAGTAGTGCTGTTAATACTTGTCCCTCGAATAAAATAGTAGAAAAAGTTAAAAATCTTAGTTTTACTTTTGAATCAAAAAAAGTTTTTCGTTTTCAAACTCTTTGCACGCAATGAAAAGGTTAATAAATGTTATGAATTATAACCAAAAGATTTTTTTTTTGAAATTTGTTTGATTGAAAAATAAGAGAAAATGAAATAAATTGAATTAAATAATAACAGCGTTTGATTACCACAAATATATATTTTAAAATTAAGCGATAAATATAGCAATATTTTACTTTTTTGTGGTTTATATTAGAGGTTTCGAAGAAATAAAAATGGATTGACTGTTGATTTTTATCTGCTTTAAAAAAAGAACTTTTAGATAGATTCCTTTCATTCTGTTCTCTTTCCATTGGTATTGTCATAAGCAAAAAGTTCTCAGGCATTCCCAAAGTAAAAATGTCAGAGTGTCTGGATCCTATATTAGATGAGAACCAAGAACCACCACTACTCTTGCCCAATTTAGAACGCCCTAATATTTTTACCTTGGACATCATTAATAAATGCAACTTGTGCTGTGATTATAAACAAAAGTTTAGGTGCATAATAGAGGATTTCTTGCAATGAACTGTTGTAGCCTTAGTATAAAAGGACTCAATGTTCGTACAGAACTACAGTACTAATTGCACGAACTTTTAATCTTTTTATACTAAGGCTACAACAGTTCATTGCAAGAAATCCTCTATTATGCACCTAAACTTTTGTTTACAACTATGATTCATAGCTTCATATGCAGGCTAAAGATCAGGGTAAGGACAAGATAAGAACATGCTAAAACCCTACTTAGTGTTGAGATATCACTAAAATGATTAGAAATACTTTTCAGACGATTTTAGATCATTTAAATGATGTATTTTCGAAAATGATTCAAAATTTCAAGGGGAGATAGAATATGAGAAAAGCCTAAAATATCTCTTAAAAGATCTCCTATACCCTTCATTATTCATTGTAACTAAAATATACTAGTTCAATTGTGGAATTACTCTAATTTGAATACAGAATAAAAAAAATAAATATTTGTTAATTTATATATTGGTTTACCAAACCATTACTGTTCCGTCGTTAGGCTTATCCATAATCGACTTTTGCCAGAACTTATCGCTCATTGTTTCGAGACCTAAATCGCTTATAAACTTATTCGACAATTCAAACATTTTCTTCGAATTGTAATTCTATTAAAGAAATAGAGAAATGAAAATAAAATATTCAAAGAATATGAATGATTTGTTTGACTTGATTTATCAGAGCATCGGTCACATCGATTGTTTCGATTTCAGGATAAGGATCAACGCCTTTAACTGTATTCATAGTATTACTCCATTGTTGTGCCCACATATTGCCCAACAGATGTGCTGGAATTGTCTTGTCTTTTGGCATTTGCCCCGGCATTGCATCGTTTAATTTCATTCTAACAAATGCGTGAAGTTTTTGATAAAATGGCATTATTTGTTGCAATAGTTTGTGTGTTTGTTCTCTAATATCAGGCGTTTCCCATTGGAATAACCAGAGATCAGACAGTGATTTAAATTCTTTTATACATTAAAAAAGCAATAAATTATTGTTACGAATGAAGAGAACTCTAATTAAATTACTTCTATTCGGCAGATCATTGAGTTTCGCCGCTTTATTACCCAAACTATAATAAGTTATAAATCTGTCTCTCATTTGTTTACCCGAAGCGTCTCTCCATTTAACCCACGCCTCCAATAGTTCGGAATGATTGACAGAATTGGCCATTATTTGAATTAAATCTTTAAAAAGATAAATATTTTGAATAATTTTCAATTCTTATTCTACTATAAAGGGTTGGTATCGGAAAATGAATTTTCAGAAGCAATACCTGGATCTAATTCAAGACCACACTTGTTAGCCATACATACTTGTGCAGTGCTGTAAATAGTTTGCATCTCATTTAAAACTTTGCTGAACTAAATGTCAATTTAAAAACAATATAATTAATGTGATTAACGAATTATAATTATTGAGTTTTAAGAAGCTTTGCATACAATTAGCCCATCGTCTCCTTCAAGTACTGCAGTGCCAATTAAAGCTAGCTTTTGCAGCTGTCTCTGAACCTTTTCCTCAAAATTAATCCAATCATATCTTTTTGCTTCAATGGTTTGTTGTTTTTGAAATGCATTGAATTCTGCGGTGGATTTTAGCTTAAAGTAAAACATTCTCTTTTTAATAAATAATACTTTGCACAAAATAAATAAATGTCTGATAATTTGCTGAATGTAAATATATTTTAATACATTGTTAATTACTTGCAGAAAAATTTTACTCAATTTTCTCATTTCTAATTGATTAATGCAATAGAATCTAATTAATATACAGTTACTGTATTTATTATTATATACTTATACAGTATATAAAAATTAATATAATTAATATTTTAGTCTTTTTGTTAGAATATTGAATTTTAGTCTTTTGTTAAAAGAGTAAAATAATTGATTTTCATGTTCTAAATCTGCAAAATTTAATGTATTCATGATTTTTTGGCATAAATTTCATGTCTCATAAATTTTGATCAAACATTTAATATTTATAATTATATCTAAAATTTAAAGAATATATAAATTGAATTGAAACAAATTGCAATTTATATATAAAGCTAAAATTCAACGACACTATGAAATTGGGAATAAAATTATTAGAAATTATAATTTTCAATATTAGAAATATTGTTGAATTTATCACTGAATAGTGTGTATAGAAATCAAATGCAGTCCAATCCTTACGAGTTTATTCCTATTCTCTTGTGTTATATTCGTTGCATAATTCCATTGACTGACGACTGAATAATAGCATTGTTTTGAAGCCAATTCATTGTGTCGACGAAGAAACTTAAAGAAAAAAAAATAAGATTAAATATTTTCAAATTAGTGAACAAAAGCTATACAATTCATTATTTATTGTTCACTCAATAGTTTCAGTTCAACAGATATATTATTATTATATAAAGTTCTTATTTATTGAGAAAAAATATTTTTATTTTTTATTTGGCTCTAAATTTCTTCCACATATTATAAAAAACTATTCATTTTTTTCTTCTAAATATCGGCTAAATTTGAAAAGCAATAAAAATGACTGAAAAGATACTAAAATTTAAAAATATATTCAATAAAACAAATAGATTGAAATTATTTAACGAAATACTATTAAGTCTATGGTTCTTATGTTGAGATATAGTGTATAAATAAAATCGATTCTCACTTTTAGGGCCATATCTTGATTCGTATTTTTTTCGCTGAAATATTTCTCATCTAATGAACCAGAAATTCCTTCATTTAATTTAAAAGTTTCGACAATAAATGCTTTAAAAGAAAAAACAGAAGAAACAAATACAATAATAATTGAATTCATTATAAAATTCCTCATTTTTTCATTCATTTTCGATAAATCCAATACTAAAACTATAGCTACAGTTTTGAGAAGATATAATCTTTAAATTATATGTACACTAAGATTATTGAATATTTTTTCTATTGGAAGAGGAGGTCAAGTGCATGAAGATTAGTAGCTCTGTGTATAACATTATCCTTTTTGATGTAATACAATAAGAGCTAACGTATCGTCGATTCGCAACTTCAGGAACATTAACTTCAATTGTCTGTAGCTTTAGTTTTAATCAAAATATTTAAGCCTTAAGCCATTTATGTTAGCAATTTGTAAATTTGAATAAAAAAAATAACAAAATCTCATTAAAATAATTTAATAATTTTTAGATTTTTATTTTGTGTTTTCTTTATAGTTTTCCAATTGAAGAATATCTTCATTTTATGATAATTATAACGGGTTTTCAAAGATTTGTTCTCCTTAAATTCCAGATATGAATCATTTACTAATTTTCTAGACTTATTTAAAATTTAAGGATTTCGATAAACTAAAGAACGGATTATAATTCAATAACAATTTAAACAATAGTATGTCTGTATTGTCTGATATAATGTTTTTGTATTCAGTTATTGTCATTAATTGAATAATTCTGACATTTTTCAGCAGACAATTGAATCAATTTTTATTTCTTATACACAAACAGATCCATCAGAAGTGAAGCATTTTTTGGGTATAACTTGAATGCAAATTTTGATGTGAAAAATATTACTCTAAACAACAATTGTTTGTTTCCAACGAAGCGATAATATAATACTTGCAATAAATACGCTTAAAACGAAAGTTTTTGATGTTATTTACAGGAAATGATAGGACAGTCACAACACTAGGAATACAATTGTGTTAGAAATCAAACGGTGAAACAGAAAACAAAGCTATCAGTCCTGTCCTCCTCTCCTGTCCTGTTTTGATATTCTCATAGAATTCTTTAAATATGCTATAAATTTATATAAATATTAAAATTTCTCATAAGGAAAGTGCAAACTATTCTTATGTGAGAATTATATGATTAAAATAATTATTTCAATGAAATTAAACATTAAGTGTCGGCTATTTCCGAAGCAAATGTACGGTTTTCTCACATATTTATGCTTTCATTTCACTTTATTATAAAATATAACTTTATTTTTCTGAAATTTCATTTTGTTTAGCGAACATCTGTTACGCATCTGTTGGGCCCTAACTTTGTTATAGTGTGAGAAATCTTAGCTCAAACTAAGACACACATAAAGTGGCTTTGCCTCAAAAGACTGCATTAGGCAGTAGTGTTACAAGTCTTGGAGCGCCAGAAGCCAGAATAGAGGCTTTGATGCGAAACCCCTCCATTGCTTTCCCATACACGCTATTATACAATATAAAACATAATAGTCTACCTGTCCTCTCCTCTACTGTGCTCTAAAATTCTATTCTATGAATAAATACTCTAACAAACTATAGAAATATAAGTTTGAATGAAAGGCATAAATAACGCGCAACTGCTTATCGAAAATTAAATATAAGCGCCCGAAGGAAAACATTATATAATACTTATAAATATTAAAATAGTTATAAACTCTGTGTTAACTCTTCGGCTCCCTTTAGTTGCTCTTTAGTGGTTCGGTTAGTTTGCAATAGTAGTTGTGTTGAAAGAATATAAATAAGTGCAGACAATAAATTGCAAAATATAAGAAGATTTGCAAACTATAGACAAGTTCTTTGAAGAGTGAGGCAAACAATGCTATACTAGTTCTTAACATAATGTCACTGACCATTAATTAAGACTGACTGCCAATCCTTGCAATCTTCGCGCAACTAAACCCAACTCGGAAGCGATGCCACGCACTACTTAATGACTTAGTGTGGGTGGAGTGCAGCACAGGTAGCACAAGAGTAGAAATTATTAAGACTAATGTTATTCTCGGATAGAGATTAAACAGAAAAGTGTTTATAATATTTGTTCAAATTATCCCTTTTATGACTTATTTTCACATAAAAACTGCTAAATTTTTTCTAAAACTTTTTCTTAAGTGTATGTCTTCTTATCTCTTATATCTTAGACTTATCTCAATCTATTGAATTGTCTTCTAAATGATAGAGTAATTCAGTTTTTTTGAACTAATTTTCATTCTTTTATCCATTTATTAGATTGATTTGCAGTTGAGTTCGAAAATATGAGTGAATTTGATGTTTAATTTAAACCTTTCAAGTGATGACGCCCTATGAACTCGTGAACTATTTGGAATGAATTGGAACGTAAGGTATGACTGAATTGTAAGCTAGAACTTCGAAATCACCTTTCTACATTTTACTTTGCTATCTCTTAAGACACTCACTTCAGTTGAAGTGATTTTATTCCTTTCCTATTAATCAAATCTAAAACAGATTGAGTGGTAATCAATCAATTGATGCAAAATATTAAATATTGTTTGTCTATAGCTTTGGAATAAATAATTAGATGACATCAAATCCTGCCGAAGATGTAACAGTATCTATCTGTCCACTCGGCTATAATTCCTCTAATATTGCAATGGTTGGACTTATAGTACGTCCTTTGTTTTCAATGTGCAGAGAGTCGTGACGGGCAGGCGGTTCCATAATATCTACTGAACTACAATATACAGTACAGTGTGCTGTGTTGTGTATACCTTATACCTGGATTGTATTGAAACTGGTATCCTAGCAGAGAGTTGTTTGGCTCGGCCTGACTCGCATACATGCGAAGGGATGTCTGAATAAAAGCATAGTTGATATTCAGTTTAGTATTGAGTGAACAGTGCAGTGAAAAGCAAAGAAAGCCTCAAATTATACGAATACGAAAAGTGCAGAGAAGTTCTCACAAATGCAATGCATTGAACCAACAGAACCTACAGAACCAACTCCTGGGAACTAACGATTCTAATGCTTTCTAATTTGATAAAATGTTTTTCTCACTAATTAAATAATTTATTAAATCAAAAGAATGTGTTCAATGGATTTAAAATTAGTTTATTTGTTAATATCTTTGCAAATAGTGTTAGTTGTGAGTTCTTCTCAGGATAGTTTATGCTTTTTGTCAAATGGTGGTTCATCCGAAACATTTACGGTAAACGAGGCTTTGCCCATAAATAGTGTTATTGGAAGCATAAAAGTAAGACATTATATCATATAATATCTGATTAAATCAATAAATCTATTCCTTAATCTAAGATTAAAAGTATTGCAATTATTATTGGATAGAAATGCAGTTTATATTTATAATACAGTATTACAAACTGTAAATTATTGATCACAATATTAAAGGATAAACTCCGACAAACTTTTCTATGAAATCAGGTTCTAATGATGCGCTTTAATTGTTATATTGTTATGTGCTGTATATGCACTAAAACAGTATTTGACTAAAAAATATATAAAAGCATTCTTTTCCTCAAAGAAACACCTATTAAATACTGAGTTCATTATTATAGACTGAAACAAGTGTTGGTGCAAAACTTGAAATGAAAAAAAGCAATTTTCATTAAAATTTATTACAGTTTAGTTCAAAAATATACACACAGAGCAGTTTAAATTTTTTCTTTATATTTAGAAACTATTTTTAAAAATATTAAATAAATTAATATTTTCTTTATGTCAGATCATTGCAAATGTTTTGAGAAAAATTAATGAATTTAATTGTTATGAATAAAAGCAGTTTAATATATGCAACATTTTCAAAAGCCACAAATCCAGTAGCTTTTCATATGTGAAGCAATAAATAAAAGCTAAAAAAACTCGATAAGTATTTATCTCACAGTATCTCATATGTGAGGTTCAATTATGTAGTTTAGAGCCCCTAATGTTGTTTTATTATCAAATGAAATCTATAGCTTATAAAGCGATATAAAATTATTTGGCCTTAATATTAAGAAGAAGAGGAAAATCGCATCATTTGCTGAATATTCCAAATACAGAGTACTTTAAAGTCACGAATTCGTTACATCGAATTGATTTCAGATAAAGTTTAAATAATGTTTTTCTTTCTATATATCTCATCACTGTTTAAGATACAATCAAAAGTAGTTAAATATAGAAGAAATTCAGTCCAAATAAAGTTTTAGATAAAGTTTCGCATCAATTGTTAGACTAAACAATCGACAAATCATTTCACACATAAATATAATTTACATTTAATATAATTATAATTTTATTAAAAATTTATGCAAATTTCAATTGAATTATTAAATTAGTCGTAATGAGTGATAAGTTGACAATAATCTTGTGGTGCAATGACTTATAAAATTGGATAAAATGACAGTTTAGGCGATTATGTATTGGTGCGAATTTGACATTCAAATCATAGCATTCAGGCATAACTCGTTTAAAGAAATTATTTTAAGAATATATTATTTATTTTTCCCGAAGCAGTCCTAACAGTCCTAATAACACATATACTTAAACGACATATCGGTTTCTCCATATATTTTACAAAACCAGTTAATAATTTATTTATTATTAATAATTATAATTTAATATTAACGATAAAACCAATAATATATTCCCAAAAAGGGCTTATTTTAATGATTAACTATTCGTTAGGTTATCGGCAATACATCGACGAATGGGGACATTGAGCTATCGCTGGCATCGGATCAGTCGTCGAGTCGATGGCCGACCAGTTCAGACATACCGATTAAGATCGGAAACGGCACTAAAGATCTGATTCTAATTAAAAAGTTAGACAAAGAAGGAGTGGAAGGGGAACAGAGTGTCATTATTGGAGTGAAGTGTAGAAAAAGGCATTCAAAAGATCAGTCGATTATAATTCCAATACGTATTCTAATCACTGACGCAAACGACAATAGGCCCGAATGGATAGGTTTGCCATATGTTGTCAACATAAGTGAAGTGACTGTAGTCGGAAGTGTAGTCATGCAAAACATAAGAGCCACAGACGCCGACCAATTGGGGCCCTTCTCCACAGTCGAGTACTACGTAGAGTCGGGTCCGTTCTCTCATTTGGTTCGCTTCTCCAGTCAACTCGAGGGAACATTAATTTTGAGCGCACCTGTAGATTATGAGACTTTGCCTAAATTTTGGGTTACAATAAGAGCTCAGGACAGAGGAAATCCGCCTCTGAGTGCCTCCACTACTGTAACCGTTAATGTTCTCGATTCTGACGATCAAAACCCACGCTTTGTTGACGACAAATACACGGCTACACTACCAGACCATCAGCGCGCAGGAGAACAACTGGTTATATCTCCGCGTCCTATCAAAGCTGAAGACCCGGACAAAGGAATTCGATCACCGATTATATACTCTTTTAATTCGGAATCAAAAGAAAATTCTTTTTTTATAATCGACTCAAAGTTCGGAGACGTGACTCTCAAAAAGCCTTTAACGCCTGCACTGACTCTTCCCTTAACATTAGTGGTTAGGGCGACACAAGTGGATAATCGGGATCGGTATGCCTTGACTACACTAACAATTCTGAACCGACGCCAACTCGTATTGCCTGACATCAGGTTTGTTCAGTCAAACTATAGTACATCTCTTCTGGAGAGTATACCTCCCGGACAGGTAGTTCTTACAGTGCATACATCGCGATCATTGCAACTGAACGGAGACAAAATATCTATGAATGGAATAGAGTTCCAAATACTGGACGACGAGGAACAGCACTTCGGTATTAGAAATACCGGTGAAATAATACTAACCAAGTCTTTGGACTACGAAAAGCATAAGTTCTATACGTTTAGAGTTATGGTATCGGATGGCAGACAGAGTGATGTGACAAGAATTACAATCAATGTTATTAATGTCAATGAACACGACCCTATCCTCACACCAAACAATTATGTTTTTCATGTCTCTGAGTCAAGACTAAGAAACAATTCAATAATAGGAGAAATTCACGCCTCGGATGCCGACGACGGAGATGTGGTTGAGTTGTCTTTGAAGGGACCGCACGCAACCATCTTCTCCATTACCAATGAGGGACGACTTAGAGTCAAGAATCTCAAGACTCTCAACACAACAGAATGCCATCTAATAGTTGTGGCCACAGATAGTGGCTCTCCACCTAGAAGTGCTAGCGCTTCAGTGTTGGTTCACTTTTCCCCACAAATTCTAAAAAATTTTGGTCGAAATATAGATTTAGATCAGAAAAATGTGCCGACAGTTGATGTGAATATGTTAAACCAGTCCGGATTCTTCAACCCTTCCAGTTCTTCAGCCATTATTCTAGTGATTGTTTTGGGTGTACTTCTCGGAACTCTATTTATAATTATAATCGCATTAACACTTCATGTCTTAAAACATCGCAAATATGTTTCGTCAAACGCTTCATCGCATTCATCGTATACTTCATCTGTCAATCACAACATTGGATCCAATTCTCGGCGTAACATCTCTTCATTGATATCATTAAAGAACAACAAAATCGGTGCATTGCCTGAGACAACAATCAACTCAAGTATCAACCCATTGGGCACAAGAGGTGTAGAGAATCCTATATTCAATATGCCTTCAAATAGAACTACAATAACACGAATAGATCCGGACTCAGCCGTTGTCAGCGACGCCTCTTCTAATGAGACTATTGTGTCTTCGGGTGAAAGAACTGATCTGATCCGCAATATTCCCAGTTCTCTAGGCTCTAACAGCCCTCCGCCTCCGCCCAACATCACAGGCACTGCATCCAGAATTAGTGTCATCAAATGGCCCCAGGGCTCTATACCCAGACGGGTAAAGAAATTGACCTGGGAAGATGAACGAAGGCATGACTACGACCACCACTACTCGTCCTCCATTGCCATTAGAGCTAATTCTTCCTCAGATCAAAGTAACAGTGATTGCGATAACAATAATATAGCGCAGAGACAGACAGAATTGGATCCCGACGTCAGTGTTATTCCTCTCAGACGAACATTGCATAGCAGTGCCTCCGGTTTACCAGATCTGACGGTTTACTTCTGAACAAATTGTGATATTTATACTTATATATAGTTATTTACTTTATAGAGAGTATTGTTTGTGAGATTTCAATACTTAAACCTTCAAATATTCCTATAAAAGATGATAGGATTGAGAAAATTGCAAAACAAACGAGTGATTAGTAGTCAAACAATTTTTACGACTGTTTATTCAATTAGTCATAAAATTAAGAATTTATGGCTTTTTCTGAAACTTTAAAATTATATGAGATATCATTTGAGTGATTACGCGATTATAAAGCCTTAAACCAAACACTACTAAAGAATGACTTGTTTTTAATGATTTTTGTAGAAAAAATAATTTTAAGTAATTCTTTTGAAACGACAATTGAAAAACTTTTTATACTTAATTCAAACTAAAAAATTGATGCTTAAGTGTATAACAATGAGGATTAAGAATTAGTGATGACCTTCAAAAACTTCCGAAATTATGCTCATTTAGTGAATACAAAGATATAAATGGATAATGAGTTAGGATTTGTTACAGAGACCGCATTTAGAATATAGTATAATATAATACAAGTCTAAGTAATGACACAAATAATAATTATACGTAATAGTGATAAGCGATTAGAGAAATACAATTGCCTCACGAGTTGAGCAATCCTTTTATCGCCTCATCTCAATAGAGCGGTTATAATATGCAAATTATTTATATTTGAGAATTTCCAACAAAACATTGACTAAATAGATATGAAAATTACAACTCATTGCAAACGTATATTTTTATTCTAAAGATTTGATATCTATTGATATTTATTTTTATGTACTCTTTTTATATAAGAATTTTTTTAAACTTCGAAATTAATTATAATATTTCGAGACATACAGTAAAGCTATTGCTGACACCAAATCCAATAATTCTTGTATTACTAGTCATTCACGAGTTTTACAAATATAAAAACTATTGTAAATTTTATAGAATTTTTTGTTGTTTAATATTTTCTAAACATAAAATAAGAGCCAAAATATCGTAAAAAACATTTTCAAATTTCAAGAATATATTATAAATAGAATAAAAAAGTTTAAAATTATGGTTCAAAAAATGTTCTGATCTTTTGATATTAATTTAATTTTTATTCTTTTATATATAAAAAAATGTAATAAATTTTTAACAAGTTTGTACATAAAGACAATATGTGTTGAGAATATTTTTCTCATTTGAAAATAAAAAAATTCTATTAATTTCAAAAGAGAGACGAGGAATCTCTTCCGTGATCTATGTTTGTGAACTATTTTTCTATTCTCTGTTTAATTCTTCTCTCATTTTTGGGAAAAATTATTATTTAAGAACTAATAAGTTATGAGTAATTTTGTTAAGTTTTCCGGAAAATCAACTAAAAAACTATAGACATTGTTTCATTCCATTCATTTGTAGTGTCTGTGGTTGACCTGCGTTTGTATGTGATATGAAATATCTTTTATTATTGTGTCGTTTCGCCCATTTATGCAATTCTTTAATTTGTTCGTTCATCCATTCATTGAGATGGGGTTCGAGTTCTTACTGATGGAGCTATTGCTCCGAATACCAACACTTGCTTTTTATATAACAATCACATATACAATGAAATAATCCAGAGCTTTGAGGAAGTATTGTATTAAATCATAACTTTTGAAAAAAGTCCGAAATTTCGCTTCTGTTTAAAGCGTGAGAAGTACTGCCTTTTGTGTGAAGAGAATAATTTACTTTTTTAGGAAAACTAAAACTAAAAATAATAAATTCTTATTACAGAAATTTCACATAAGATATGTTTGTAATAAAAATATTTATAGTGTAAACAGTGATAGTGAACACAACAAGAGAGCGATTTCTCTCATAAAAGCTATTTTCATTAAAGGATTTGAGCGAAAAAATAAGTTATCAAATAATACAATCAATGAGTTTAACACTATTTTTTAGGTTAGACGTGAGGCAAACCAACTATAATATAAAAGTAAAATAGAGTTTAGTTGAACTGAACTATAATAATAATAATAATAATACAGTAATAATAAATGAGAGATAAATTTATTCAAATCAGATTCAGCACGAAATCGACAATAATCCGAGTAAAGTAACCAAAATCAGACATAACAGTGCGATATCAATACATTAGTCCTGAAACACGATTATTATCAAAAATGGGTCAGCAATGAAACGAATCGCTTCTAAAAAACAATACGCTATCCAATCAATTCATCACTTAATGAGAAAATAGTGGCATTCAATTCATTCAAAGCATTCTCAAAATAATAGCTTTGATTAAACTCATACATACAAGAGGTTAAAGGTTTTTGTTATATTTAAGCCATGAATCCATACCAAGAGAATCAACTCCAATATGCCATTCATTCATATTATTTAGCATCAAATCATATTTATTGAACTTGAATTTATTTATTTAGCAAATTATGATTTATTGCTAAATTGGTTGCAAAACAGACCCGGGGGCGATTCCTACAAATCTCAACAATTTTTTGATTACATGTTTTGTTTTAAATTATTTCAATGATTCTCGAATTGAATACATTATAACTATTCTGAATGAAAGATAGGAAAAGAGATTTTCAATTTTTAGTAAATATAAGTTTATTTGTTAACAAAAAAATGTATAAGAGTTTTACTTAATTGACAGACAAATACATAACTTTATTTGTGCAAACATTTAAGATAAGTTTGTTTTGCAATCAAATTATTGGTTTGCAATTGTTGTACAATAAATTCAAAACACACGCAAACTTCAGATCATTTTTATTTTCAATTCTATTCAAATGACAATAATTGGAGTCAATTGTTATCGATTAATATGAAGTCTGCGTTGAAGTAATCATTAAAAAATGAATTCTATTCTAAAATTAAAATTTTTATCAAATATTTGTACAAGGCTAAAATTAATTTCTTTATTAAAAATAGTAACTTAAAGATTTTTATATTATGTAAAATTTTATATATGGAGCGAACACTATTGATTAATGATCTTGATGAAAATTAATTTTTTTGTCAAGTAAAAATGGTTTTGCTTAAAAACTGTTATTGTACACTTTTTTAATATCATAGGGAAATCCTAGTCGAGTTTTTTTAAAAACCTAAACTGTATTTAACTTAAACATCTTGCTCATCCTGATTAATATAAAGATGTTTTTAGAGGAAAACATTTTTAAACATAATTATTATTATATTTAAAACATTCTTATAACTTATAAAATATATAAAATTATTCGATACTTATTTTGAAATTCAGTTTAAACCTTCAATTTTTATTAATTATAAAATATTTAAATAAAGAAACGATCAATTTTACCACTAATGTCCTAATAATCGCAAATTAAATTATTTACGTAAATGATTGCTTAAAGAAAAATAGTAAGAATAAACATTTAAAATTCAAATCAATGGAATTCAAACATCGATTTAATCTCATTTTTAGATTGCATTTTAAATATACAAATAAAAAAATGCTTCTGAATGATCAGGATTTTGAAGGGATTTTTAATATAAAACCAGATAACAATTGACTGATCTCTATCTCTAATAATATTTAATATTTAAAAACTAATAGAATCTAATATAACGTGAAAATATGCATCGTTTGATCCAAATATTAAAGAATTATTGTTTCTATAATACAAAAACTGTTTTTTATTCTTATTTATTGAATTCATGTTTTCGTGTATCCAATTGTTGCCATTGACTTCTTCACAGTTCGTGCATCAAAGTCAAGGAAAATATTTAAGAATGAATTTTCAATTTATAATATGTATTATTTTATAAAATAATGAAATCCAATAATTCAATGTTAAAATTATATTAGCCTTTAATACTGTTCTAAATGAAAACATTCATCATTTTTTCTAATTTAAAATACTCTTAAAATAAATCTTCAATTACTGTTTTTTAATAATTATATTTTAAATCAAACGATTGACACAAAAAAATATTAGAATAACTTTCATTACAATAGAAAAGTAATCAAATAATTGATGGTTTAATTGTTTAATAAATCTATTTTTGTTTTATTATTTGGTCATTCAATTCCCGACAGAATAATTAAAAAGCAAATCGCGCAGTCAGTGCCAGAATTGAACAATCATTAAATACTAATATCAGAATCAAAAATAACATTTTAGATAAGATAATTGACTGGTTTTATAATGAAGTTAAATCATTAATAACTGACAATTCGGCACTTTTTTAACTGTTTGTTCTTAATTCCTAATTCAAAAGTTAAATAAAAAGATCATTAAGAATATAAAATATACGCTTCAGGTAATAAAGTCAGTGAACTATGTCATGTCAACCAAAGGTATTGCATTGTATTTAAAAGTTTTCAAACTTTTAGTCTATAAATCACAGAATTCTATGTATTTCTTCTTTCAATACATTGATTTAATTTTTTGTTTTAAGCTCTGAATAAGAAGTTTTAGAATACAATATGTTTCGCTTAATTGAACAAAACTCCATTAGTTTTAAGAATAGGTATATTTTCTTTATTATAAACAAATTTTTTCTATCTCTGAAAAAATAACATAAAATATCAATAAAACAAATGAAACTATTGTTAAATATGTTTTTAAGTCAATACAAATCATTTTTACTGTTATTCTGAAAGTTTATTGTAAAAAAGGGAATCGTTTACAAGTGTTTGCCTAAAGTCAACTTTTTCTATAATTTTAAAATCATTTGCAGATATTATAAGAAATTGATTCAAAAAAACGAAAATTATTTTTCACTATTCGGAACATTCATTCCTATAATAATAAAATAATATTAGATTTTTCACAGATTATATCAAAATTTTTGAATAAAATATTGGTTTGAATATTCATTGAATGTATTGATACAAATGCTATTCAAAAACCAAAATTGAATTGAAATAAAGTTTTCTTCATTCAAGCAAAATATTGATCGATATACAGTATATATAATAGTGGTTCGACTGATTTGATTCATGTATTTATCAATTATGAATTTTCTTGAATTTATAACTTTTCTGGTATTAATTCAAAATTCTTTTGAAAAAAATTGATAGAATTTTCATGTTTTGATTTTTTACATACAATATATGCGATTAAATCTTTGATTCCATCGGCTATTGATTAAAAATTACTGTTCAAAAAAATTTGATTCCATTCTTAAATTATATATATTTATAGAATGGCATCGGATTATAATGTCATGAAATTGAAATCTCATTGTCAGCATCTCTGAAGAACAATACAAAGTATTTTAAAAATAGTTAATGATTTTATGATAAGAGCGAATGATCTATATTTTTGAGTTGAATTCGAGAGTTTTAATTTTTAATGTTTAGATCTTTTAGTGAGTGTCCAGAGATGACCTCATTTTTATAGGTAAGGTATAAATCTGTTGTCTTTAAGTATTGGAGTATTAATAATAAATATAAAAATATCCCGAAGAATATTGATTATATTTTGAAAATAACTAATATTTATTGACTCAATAAGTGATTACTATTTAATAAACTTTTAAAGAATTTATAGAATTCTAAAGAATATAATTGTATAAATTATTGTGTATAAAAGAATATCATTTCATTTCATCTTTGTCGGTTAACTCCATCAGTCTTTAACTGTTCTCCATGGAGGACCTTCTTTATATACTATATGTTTTTTTAGAGAGAATTTTTTTTGAAGCAGACATAGTGGGGCGCAAATTCACTATCTTATCCGTCTATCATGTGCTTAATTTGACTTTTGACGGCGCTCTACCTCGAGAAGAACAGACAGATATTTTTTGTCTGGAGAGAGACGTTACCTAGTGTCCTCCTCACTCAGCACTAACCTCAAACTTGCTTAACTTATTGAATAGTATATATGCAGTCTAACCACTAGGGTTGGCAACGATACAAATATTGTATAATACATCTTGTATTATACAAAATGAATTTTTGCCATACATTGTATTTTTATAACACCATCTATGGAAAAGTCTTGTAAACTATAGATATGAACGAAGTTTCTATAATGAGTCAAGAATTTACTCCAAATTAAGATATAATCTTGATAATCTTAAAAAGGGATGACCAAAGATGTTAAGTCAGGGGCTATAGGGTACTGATTAGAGCTTAACAGCCATAGGGCTAATTGTGCTTCTTGTAGAGTTTGATTAAGAATGACCAAATTTGGCAGAATCTCAACTAATGTAAGAATTTAAAAGAATTTGACAGAGTTCAGGCAAGTTACTATGAATTCTATAGGGACTTTACAAAATGTGAAAAATTGTTCAAGAATTTAGCAAATTTCTGTTATTTTTCTAAGAATTCAGAAAATATTTCACAGAATACTCGAAATATGGCCCCTTCGGCGCGGTTTATCTCAAAATTGCTAGGGTTAATTTGTTTTTCTTTTTCATAAATGGTTATGTTTGTAATTTTTTATAGACTTGGAGATATTTTGGCTGTACTCTTTTATTGGTCATCCCTAAACATTTATTAAACAAGAATGACCATTAATATATATAACTCCGCTTTCTAAGTAAAATATTTAGTGGTTCTTAGGCTCCCATTCTATAGAATTATAATTAGTTT
>JAQFXN010000778.1:0-18740 GCA_034693365.1 Liacarus xylariae | reverse complement strand
ATGGAAGTTGTTATGCTTAAAACCAGTTTTTTGGGGAACAAAATGGAGCTTTTTGGCATAAAACCCTATTTTTCAAGTGTATTACCATTTTTATCAAGTTATTGTCTTGCCAAGATATATTTGATAAAATTGAATGTAAACTGTATATTAATTGCAGTTTTGTAATTTATATTGTTGTTCATTTACAATATTCACTAATGCTGGTTAATTTATTCAAGTTAAATTCTTATTTTAAAAATTTCAATTTTTACTTTTAATGTACTCATTGGATACAATTCTTTAATTTACAAACTATTGTAGTTTTAAAAAAGTTATCCAACAAAACTTTATTTTCATTTAATAATTTATCTCAAAATACATTACATCCTCTCTATCCTTCTTAGTTCAGACCTTCAAATCTATCCGTTTGGTTTTTTTTGATATAGAATGAATTGGCCTAATTATTATAGATCAATAAATATTATATTACAGTTAATTATTAATACAAATCATATACAGTAAAACCTGATTTAATATAAATTATTGAAAATATATGTTAGATTATATTTATTACTAAACTTAAAGTTATTATCCATTTTTTTTAATTAAGACAAAATAATGGATTAATTCTTTGCTTAATCTTTTAAATATAATATCTATTCATCAGACGAACCGCTAAGAGTGGTTCTGGAAGTGACAAATATCTCGTCCTCATCCCAGTCCAAAGTTATACTTTCTGTGATAAGCGATTCGAATCAAAAGAGCGAATCACTGATTAAACTGATCCCAAAGTCTGGCTTTGCATTCATCCAAACAGACAAACCTATATATACTCCAAAAGAAAATGTTTTAATTCGTATGTTAAGACTCGATGACAGACTCAGACCACTGAATGAAAAGATCAAACTTAGGATAAAAGTATGTTTTGTGAAATACAGTAAAATTAATTGAAATAATTTAAACGCTTTTATCCTTCAAAACAAAGAATTCTCAGAAAATAATAATAGAAGAAACGAGTTTAAGCTCGAGTGCACCCAATTATTTCATTGACCACAAGTTCGAGTTTCCTCCCGCACCCAAACTCGGGCTATGGTATGCAGAGCTCTGGTACGGAACAAATGTATGTCGAATGTGAAACTGTAAGAGAAGAGTGTTTTGTTGTAATATTTTGTTTTTTGTAGTTTTCCTCCAATTCCAGCGTTTCATTTGAGGTAAAGGAATACGTTTTGCCCACTTTTGCCATTCGTATCAAATCTCCGAAATTCATTCTCGAGAGCACTGAAAACATTTCGGGTTCAGTACGGGTCGAATATGTTTATGGAAAGCCAGTGAACGGCAGTGTTGTCTTCAAATTTGGGACTAAAGCCCAGAATGGAAGGGTAACCTATTTTGGGAGCACTAATACAAAACAATTGATTAACGGTTCGGCGCACTATTACATTGAGACTAATCAGTTCCGTCAGTCGCCCTTAACGTGGTTTCCGTCAGTTAATGGCTTTAGATTTGTTGTTGAAGTAAGTGTTCTCGAGAGAGCCACCGGAAAAAAGGACAGGGCTTTAGACGAAAGCGGACTACTCGTTAGCACTCCTTACGTCATATCGTATAGGAATACGTTCTCAGACTTCAAGCCTAACGTCGAAACTTATATTACAGTAAGTTTTGATCTCTATATTCATCGATAAATTAGATTAAATACAAACTTAAAGTATGGTTTAAATGTGTTCTTTATTGCAATTATCTTTTCAGTTCAGTGAACCAAAAAAATACTCTCACTTTTAATTTGTCCCTGAATTTGACTTTTAATACAATACTGTATTTACAATGCATAATATCTTTTATTCAGGCCAGAGGTGCGTTGTTGGCCCCCCTTTGCCTTATTTAAGCATCATGTTTAAGTTCAAGCCAAATAAATGAACATGGTTATTAATAATTGATTAATATAAATTTAAAAAGCCCCATACTATACTGTATATTATAAATAAGTTAATATTTGAAAACATTTCACAAAGATTTTACTCAATAATAGAAATCTATTTTCCAGTGCATTACACAGTATCAATGGTGCGGTTTTCCAAAATAATTGATTTTCTGTTGAAATATCCTATGTCAAATTTCGTTAAAATACAAACGCAATACTTATTTATCTCCTGTTGACCTCCTAGTGCTTTGGACCTCATGCAACCTATTTTAAATTGATAAATTCTAATTTTTGTTTTTCTTAAACTAATAATAGATGTAATAATAATTATTGCTGATTCGGAAATCATACATAAGTTTTTCTTGTTCATAGACTCTGAATGTGAATTAAGTGACATCTTATAGTAAGAAACTGTAAGAACGATTAACATTTAAAAATGTCAAGGCACAACTACATGAATGAAAGCTTAACAACTTGTTTAAGCAAACTATGAATAGAGGTAACCAAAAGAATAATAGTCTAAAAGATCTTCTACTGTTGTCTTACACTTTCCCAAACCATTAACTCATTTCCTGAAAATTACTCATTTACTGATCTTTCGTTGAAAAGTGATGAGTTTATTATTAACCATCAATTATATGAAGAAAAACTTAAAAGAATTGTCAATACAGGAAATGAATTGAACACTTCCTTACAGTTTATTTCTATACATTTAATCTTATTATAGGCACAAGTTTTTAACGTAATCGGAGAGACTGTTCCCGAAATACCTGTAAAACTTAGTTTAAGAGATGAAAAGGGACAAGTGATTCGACAGAACAGTTACGCCAACATGTCTTCCATGCGTTTAGTGACCGATAATTTCGGGCGAATCTCATTTCCGGTTACTCTCGAAGAAAGTGTTAAACAATTACACGTTTCCATCAAAACAGACGATCTAAATATAGGCAAAGAGGAACAGGCAGAGGCCGAACATCTACTTATGGGCGACGAATCGAAAGATGGATTCATTCATATTTCGAGTAAATCAAAATATAGTACTTCCTTATCAGTGGGCGATACATATCGGAGTCCATTAGTGACGAGAGGGGGCATAGCCTCCGACCAGATCTATGCGGTTGTCGTAAATCGCGGACATATTATACATTCGGAAAAGATTTTAAGCGATAAAGGAATCAAAATTGAAATAACGCGTGAAATGACTCCTAATATCCGTTTATTTGTTTTGGCTGTGACTCGAAATTCACAATTGGTTTCGGATTCTATTAAAATAGAAGTAAATGAAGACAATTGTGGGTTCGATATGAGTGTAGAAAACGACACAAAACAAATACTTCCGGGAAAGTCATTGAATTTGCTTCTGAATGGTTCCAAAGGAGATAGCGTTGCACTCCTGGCTGTCGACGAAGCCGTCTATATATTGAGAAACGACGACAAACTCACAAAAAGCAAACTAATGCAAGAGCTCTCGAAATCAGATTTGGGTTGTGGTCCGGGAACTGGTTCTGACATATCACTCGCCGCCAATAATGCGGGACTCAAAGTAATAACAGGAGAGTCAGAGACCAAAGATGATACCAATGATGACATTTGTCTCCGACGACAACCCCTTAAACGAGTTAAACGCGATATAAATAATTTGCTTAACATTTACACCGGTTTTCTCAGAAAGTGTTGTTTATTAGGCATTTGGCCCTCAAATACTCGACGCAATTGTGACCACAAAACAAGACTTTTGAAGGAATATATGCCAAATCAGGAACAATGCTATAAAGCATTTTATAATTGTTGTAAAGACCACACAATACCACTTCTCTCGGCTTCAGTTTCGAGTAATTTTCTGATAAATTTTGATTAAATATAATTTTGTTTAAATTTGTTTTTATTTTCAGAAAATAAAAATCCAGTCTATAATGCAGACCGAACTCGAATCGGTTCCGGAACTGAAGAGTACGTTCACATCGCTTATGAACAAGACTTGGAAGACCAGACCTTCATTAGGGATGACTTCCGCGAGTCCTGGCTTTTCGATGTCGTTGTTCTTAACTCCAGGTTTTGTTGAATCGACTAATTCTTTAGAATTTAATAATTTATTGAATATTCTTTCCAACAGTTCTAATGTACTTCCGGTAACTTTTCCGCATTCAATCACTACCTGGTCTTTGATTGGAATGTCATTGTCTGTGGCCAATGGATTCTGTATAATGTCATCTCCTCTACGTTTGCGAACATTTCAGGACATATTCATTCAGATATCACTCCCTTATTCTGTGGTACAGAACGAACAAATGGAAATGATTGTTACGGTTTTCAATTACGGCACAAATCGATTACCAGTTTTGGTCTATACATTCGGTGTCGAAGACATTTGTTCAGAAGCAGAAAGTGTTGGTAAAAAAGCCAAAAAGAGTTTAGTTGTGGAACAGAATTCGTTCGCAACGGTTCCCTTTCCAATGGTTCCTCTCAGAACCGGAACTTTTGACATAAAAGTAGTGGCCCTTTGGTCTAATGGCGGAGATATTGTGGTCAGAAAATTAAATGTCGTTCCGCCCGGTATTACTATTGAGGAAGACCTGACGTTCCAATTGGACCCAAAGAACAGACAGCGAAGGAATAAAAGATCAATAAAAACAACTAAAATAGAGGACGAAATCATTTCAGAGAATTCTCTTCAAAAGACTTTAGTGAACGTCGAGCCCGACCTGACCCGCAATATAGTGCCCGGAACTCGGGAGTGCATTATTGCCGGTATCGGTGATGAATACGGCGCCACTTCTTATACCACTTTGAGTGATATCGATCGACTCATTAGACAACCCAAGGGTTGTGGCGAACAGACTATGCTATATATGGCGCCCACACTCTATACACTCAAGTATTTGCAATCTATTGAACGATTAAACGGAGATTTGAAATATAGAGGACTTAAGTATATTAAAAATGGATATAAAAGAGTCCTATCGTTTCGTAAAGACGACGGATCTTTCAGTGCATTTCCCGCCCGTCCCTCATCTGTTTGGTTGACTGCATTCGTTATGAAAGTGCTCTGTCAGGCCAGTCCTTACCTAAAAGAGGATAAATTTGACCCAAAGGTTATAGAGAGTGGTCTCAATTGGCTAACGGATGCGCAGAAAATTGACGGGTCGTGGACTGAGAGACATGCAGTGGTTCACGAGTACTCTTTGGGTGGCGTCAAAGGAACGGTTCCGTTGACGGCATATATAGTGATTACATTCCATGAATGCATTAAAGTATTGAGCGATGAATTCAAAGTCAACAGAAGTTTAGAGAATTCTCTGAAGAAATTGATTAATAAATCTGAGAATTATTTAAAACAGAATCAAAACGAAATCATAAAACAGAAGAACACGTATGCAATGGCTTTAGTGGCCTATAGTCTGACGCTCACTAATCCTCAAAATGCTCTAAAACTAGTCGATGGCCTCCACTCCACTGCAAATATAGACAATAATAGGAACTACAAGTACTGGCGTCACGAGTATGAGGTGGAGGCGACTGCCTATGCACTGATGGCAATGTTGAACTCCGGGAATAAGAACTCTTTGGACGGCCTCTCCATCTCTAATTGGCTGAACTCTGTTCGCTCTTTTTCGGGTTCTTTCGACTCAACTCAGGACACAATCGTCGCATTGGAAGCGTTGTCTCAATATATCGAACGCCAGAGAACGCCATCGAATAGAATATCACTTTTATGTAACATTACTTCACACGACTTGACTTCCAGTCGTTTCAAAAGAGCGCTGGCATTCACTCCAGAAAACGCACGTATTCTACAAACTTTTAAACTCGAATCCGATTCCTCTAAATTGAAATTTACGACAACTGGTGAAGGAATGGGTCATATGTTGGTTAAGTTGAGGTTTGATATATTTTTATTGCACTTATTTATATAATGTGTTATATAATATAGAAATAGTCGGAGGATTATCACTAAAATAACTCGTCTCAAAGACTATTCCCTAATTAGAGCGCAAAGTTCCCTGGCGATTACCTCCCCCACAATATACATATCTCAGGGATAGGCATAGGGGGTAGAGCCAGAATCCTACACGCTGAGATTTTGGCCGAGACCACTATAGCACTATAGCTTCGCTCAAGAGGTATCTCTCCCTCCTGAGTAGATTTGGAGGAAATGGCGCCGTTTTAGGAATATTCTGTAAAATTTGTTGTAATTTTTGGGATATTTGTGTTAAATCTAATCAATAATTAGTGTTTGAAGTTATTTAAAATCACTATTTTACTTACGTAAATTACATGTAATTTTACAAATATTGCACGACAACAAATATATCTTATGTATTTTACATACCCGTGTGGTGTCATCTCAAAAGAATTTTAAATTTTGTTCATAAAACAAATATAATTTGAATTTTTGAAGAACTATGAGGCTGTGTAATTGTTTTGATTTTTGCACAAGACAATATTCTCAAGACATTCAAGAATTCATTAAAAAGTTTGCAATAGACTTTGAAATTCAAGAATTGATAGCTTAGAAACTTATTTTCAATCAAATTCTAAATTATGATTATAATTATCATGAATTTTATGATTTGTGTTATTTTGAATATTTGAATGAAGACGAATATATTAGTGATATTTAACTGATTGAATAAATAAAATTTTGTATCACCGTATTAATCAATAAAATATTTTACACAATTTTTTGTAATTTTACAAAATTACTATAAAGTTAGATGTAATTTTACATCAAAATTATATTTACGTAAAATATCGAACACTAACTATGACTATGTTATACTCATTATTGAACTATGTATTATTTATGTATTAATTTGGCGAAGAAATAGTTAAAGAAAAGATGAAATTATTGAAATTATAGGCAAACGATCTTAACTCCATGATGATGCTATTTACCGATAAAATAGTTACGATAGTTGACTTTCCATGCTCTGTTTATGACTCATTCTCTACATGAACATATTTTATATGAAATCAATTTTAGGATTAAATACAATAAAACAATGATCTGATAAATATATAGTGAATGCTAACTAAGATATAGAGAGCACTAAACTTTTACATCTTATTCAGAGATACTTTTTATGTTTAATTCTTTAGACACGACTGAAAATACAATTGAATAGAATAAACATGTTTTGAATCAAGAGATTTAAGAAATTTATAAAAACCGTGAAATCGTGAGAATCACTGGTTTGGCTTACAATAGCATTAATAATGCTTTCACTCACCGAAACTTCAAGGAATATATTGTTTACTTTAATAAAAGAAAAAGACAAAAATCTTTTATTCAATTCAACGCTAATTGTCATACATTTTGGGAGAATAGGAATTTGAATAACAATATGTTAAAAGTCGATAAGAATAGTATATTTTTTTCATTTGAATCGCAAATCACTTTAGAAAAATTTAAAATACAATTAAAAGAAATGAAAAGTTTTCATAAGAACTTTTCTTAAATAATTCTATAATAATTACATTTTCAAAACAGGTATTTCGTTTTGAACTAAAAACTAATTCAAATTCAAAGGATTAACTGATATATTAAACCTAAATATTTTAATAGCAGTAAAAGTTTTAATAATAATTTCCCCTTTTTAAAGTGTTTCCGACAAAAAGTTTTATTTCATTGGTTTATATAAATTACATAAACTCTGAATTAATTTTTCCAATCATTATATATATAAGTGATCATTAAAAAAATACCCGAAAGAATAGCTTTATTATCATAATATAGGAACCACTCAGTCATTAATTATGTAAGTTTTAGAAAAGTCTGATCTCAAGGATTGTATTAATAATATAAAACATAATCTCAAGGATAGCTTTGTTACTGTACAACTATTAGCGCACCTTCAGGTGTGATCTTCTTTTTAAAGTGAAAGTTATTTTTCTTCTCCTCAATAGTAGAGTCCAACGTGTGATTAAGTCATGTTTTTAAAATATAAATAAAATAAAAGCCCGATTTAAACACTATGACATTGAATTGCTATTGAATTTATTTCTCTCCTATGGCTGGAGAAGAGCATCAAATTATTTTCAAAGTGACTACAAATGCAATACTTGTCAATGAGGACTAGTTTTACATTCACTTGAAAAGAGGACGGACTCACTCCTCACTCTTACACTTTGGTTTGGAAGAGCGAAGAATTTACTTGAGTCTCAATTCTAAAGTTCTTTCAGAAATATGAGAATTGTATGTATTGTTTGTGTCATTAATAAGTTTATTAACTCTCAATATTATCTATAAATAACATAACTTTTTGTTATAATTTTTCCCAAAAGTTTATATTACTTTCACTGATTTGTGTGACATTTTGTGCCGAAACTCGGGTCAAAGTTGGCTCAAAGAGATGGGCCTTTCATATTGAGACTAATGAGGGAAAGAATGTCCGCAAAGAATATACTGATGAAAATGGTGTGGCTTTGGGTACATTTGCTTTTGTCGGAACAAATGAATCTCAACGACAGGTCTGTTCTAAATCTTTAAATCAATAAATTGTTTAGAAAATCGTTTAACCAATTTTCAGCTCCAATACAAATTCGATTTGAATGGAGAGGAACCGGACATTTCTTTTGGTGTCGTCGATGTAAATGTAGAAAACTTGGAAAACAACGACACAAATGTGGCCAATAATACCGTTTCTTCGGCGTTGACTTTGTCTGAAGTGATATTTTTAGGAACTTTTATTTGACCCCACAGTACAGTATAACAAAAATGCTATTTTTTATTTCGTTTAAATTTTTAGCCCAATTATGAGTCCATCGATGGCGGGGATGAGTTCTCCGGTCACGTCTCTCTCAAAGTGGGAAAAGCAGTCTATTTTATAAATTTCTTGAGCGGAGATAAAAGCGCCGCTCGAGAGGAGGCATACGATGAAAACGGTCTGATTTACGGCAAATATACGTATTTTAATGAAGCGAAACAATCAAAAGTAGTCGTGAGTCATATCTTTATATTATTTCTCAGATTTTATATTCATTTGAAAATAAGTTTATCTTGTTTTCTGTTTTGCATCAATTATTTTCGCACAAAACCTATTATTAGTATAGTTATACACTTTTAGGGGGAAAATGTGAACTTTATTGCTGACTTTTTTCGGAAGCATCTATTCCTTCCATTCCTCTTATCTACAGTATTGACACACTCTATCATTATTGACATAATGTGTTCTACATTTGAGTTTTAGACTGTTAGACATTTTCTAAACTAATCTTTGACTATATATTAGAACTAATTCTTTTCAGAAATTCTAATAAACAAAATGAATTGATTTTAAAGAATAGAGAAAATTAATTAATATTCCAAATGTTTCAAAGTTTGAAAGCTTTAAATTAAAAACTAATTGAGTGTTCACTTAGACTAAAGTGAAAACTTATGTGAATGTGTTATCATTGAAAATCACTTGACATACAAAAACAATAGAATTACCAAAAATTAAAAGCTTTAAAATAATTAAAACCATAGAATAGTTAAATCACTAAATACTAACATATTTTATTCGAGACTTAATTTTTAAAGTTCAAGAATTAGAAAACATATTAGACTTTAACGATTGAAATGATAATTAAAAGACATATTTGTATAAATATCTTATTGAATGAATAATTCAAATAACATATTATTAACTAATTTGAAGGTTAATTACAAATTCAATTCTACTGGAAATGATCCGACATTTGAAGTCTCGATGTATAAGAAAAGCGAACCAACTCTTGCAAACCCAACAGAAAATGAATCGAATGTAAGAAATTAAACAAAATTAAAATATAATAAAACAATTTTTCTGACTATCGGTTTATACAGTAATTAATTGGAATCAAGTTTTAAAACTTTTAGAACAATTATATAGTAAAGCAAACAAAACGTTAATTATATCTGATTATAAGGAAAGCACAAAAAAGTTTTTTCTTATTTCTCTTTCAATGGAAAGTAAATAAATGAATAAATGACTAATTAATTAATTAGTTAGTTATGCTTAAAGTGTTTTAAATTGTTTACTCGCACTTTATGTAAGATAACGATTGCATCCAAAATTATACCCTCGAGTATTCGAGAACTTAAATTCAATTGAAGGCTAAGATTTCATGATTGGGAACAGATGTTTTGTTATTAAAATACTGTATATAATATAGAAAAATCAAAACAAAACAATTGTGTTGTTTATAATTGAATTACAGGCAAACGCTTATTATAATCCGAATCGAGTGAATCGAAGAATTCTTGCGCCGAACCAACACTACAATAGACAGAACCGTCAGATGCCTTCAGTAACCTTTCAGAGCACAAACCCTCCGCACAATATAATCACTCCAATGCAGGGCAATTGGTATTATCGCGTTCAGTGAAGTTATTTTCTGATTTGAACAATACATTCAATTTTGATGTACTTTTCATTTGTCCTTAAAATATAATTTTATGGACATTTCATTCAATTTTCATCACTTTTACAAACAATAAAGTCTTTTGATAACTAAACAATTGTTTATTCATTTGTATTCTTTGTATTCAATGCATTTTAATTAAATTTCATTTTTTAAAAACTTATTATTAATTAATAATTATCATATCAAAGAAGAAGATCGAAGAGCACAAGTTTAAAATCACATATAGAAGCATAATTGTCTATATTTATACCGGTAAGTTCAAAGGGAAGATTTTGCACAAGCATTGCATTTTTAACAAAGAATTGAAAACAAGGAAAAGTAAAATTATTTTAGTGTAGGGATGGGCAATAGGGGGGGGGGAATGATCAAAATACCCCCTGTGATGAATCACTGATGATTAGACTTAGGGAAAAGAGGTCTATTAATATTTTCATTATTGCATACTCAGTTGATAACAATTGAAAGTGTATGAGAACACAATTTTCTATTTTAGAAATTGATGTGCAGTTAACACAACACACACTAAGAATTCTGATATAGAATTCATAAAATACTTTAAATTGTAAATATGCCTGAAGTAAAATGCCTTTCAATTAAACTTGAGAACTATATTAGCGAATTGGGATCAGATTTTTGTATGAATAATGATTAGGAGAAAAAATGAAACTTATTCTGTAAAATCTCTGAAATACTGATAAAACCACAGAAGAATTAATTTGTAATTTAAGTTTAGATGAAATTCAATGTTTTAAGTTCGCACCGATTACTTCCTGTGATGTGGAGCGGAGTTTCTCTAAATACAAACTAATTTTAAGGTTAAATTTTACAGAAGAAAACTTGAAGTCTTATTTGATTGTAAACTAATTACAACAAAAATTTAATTGAAGAATAATTTTTGGATGTATTTTTGATTACTTTTGTAGTTATTTTCTCAAATACTTTGCAATGAAATACTAAAATAATAAAATGTGTTAACTGTTCATCAATTTCTCAATGAATGAATTCAATTCTCGCACAAATGTTATTGTTATAAAATTGAGCAAGCAATAATGCAATTTAATAGACCGATATTTCCTAACTCTTAAATCATGTCAATAGACTTACATTGATGCCCGGGACGATTTACAAGAATGAAAATATGAGCGTTCGCCTAATTTGTGAAATCTCTTTCCGACTGCAGTTAAAAGGTTTTAATAAAACTAAATTCTGTATTTTTATTAATTATAGTAAAAACAATTTTATTTTATAAATTATTAATTGAATCAAAAAATTAAGTTTTTCATAGAATATCTATGCGTTTCTCTATTTATGTGCTTAATTAAGTAGTCTTTATCTCTACATTTAATATTCTTTTTACACGAAAGACAATAAAGTGTTTCATTTTCTTGAGATTCATTATTAATATAAAATTCTGGTACGAATTCTTCAATTAATTTATTTAATTTAATTGAAATATTCTTTACTTTAGGCATATTTTTATAAATTGAGACAATATTTTAAATTAATAAATAATTAAAACTCATTCCTAATGTCATTTTAATATTGATAACGTAAAATGTAAGACGAAAAGCCCCTCTGTGTCTCCCCTAACACATATGTTTCTATCAGTACATTACGTAACATTGTTGATGTGAAACGAAACAAAAATGCAGTCGTATTTTTGGGGGAACCATAATATTTGTGTTATCAAAGAGTTCATTGGCTCATTTTGTTTTTACATGGGGGGCTACACAGAGGGGCTTTTCGTCTTACATTTTACGTTATCAATACAATAATTATTTATAAAGAACAAGATACTTTCTCTATTTATTTATAAAACAAAATAATATGTTTTGACACGAATAATAAATTAAATTAGTATCGGAACAATATCATTAATTTTGGAACAAAAGAATTACAGAAAGAAATTTTAGATAAAATATTGTGTCAGTCCTCTACTAAATAGCTTTTTAAAGCAAAGCAAACCGTTTCGAAGATATTCTGAACTTATCATAATTATAAAGCAGAGAAATCACTTTCACACCCATTCCTTCAACCAATTTCTCTATCGATTCTCTAACAAATCATATGTAGTTATAATGTAGAAGTATCTAAAATAAGCGAGATAATTTATATATTAAAATAATTTAAATGTTGGTCATCACTGTTATAAAGTATGACTTGCAATCATTTACTTATGGATTAATCATAAAGCAGTGGCTCAGTAGTGGATTCAGTGTAGGCATACGTTTCAAACCAAATATAATTTCATGCTGAAGTAAACTTTAGGAATAGTACTAAATAATGAATCAGTATTTTATCAAATCAGAAGTGAACGTCATGTGGTCTGTCCATCAGGCACACCATAGCGCCGAAGACTTCACTATGATTTCATCACTAAGACAGGCAGCTCTCCAACCATTTACTGCTTGGGTCAGTCATATTAATAAAGTAATTAAGGATTTACTAAAGTATGTTTTAATTACAGTTCGCATACCTACCCCTTGCACTACTGATCCCTCCGTCAATATTTTTAACACATCTACAACTCAGTGAACTTTATATGATTTGGATTCATACCGAAGCCATAGAGACTTTAGGGCCATTAGAATGGATTCTAAACACTCCAAGTCATCATCGCGTTCATCACGGTATGCAAATCACATGAATAAAGAAGGGGTGCGGAAGGGGGCGTAACCAGAATACCTCCAGACTTGAAATTTTTCAAAATACTCTCTTGGATTTGAGATAAACTTATGATATACTGGCGATTTTCCTCAAACTCCCTATTTTTAGATGAAAAAACTGTTTTACCAGAAAAATAGTTATTTTGCCGACATCTTGATTGCTCCGATACCCCATAGAAGGGCTCGCCTTCCCACTCCTAAATGAAACAATAATATAATTATTAATCATTATTAGGACGCAATAGAAAATACATCGACAAGAACTACGGGGGAACTCTTATAATTTGGGATCGAATTTTCGGTACTTTCGAACCGGAAGACAGTGAAGAACCCGTGGCGTATGGACTCGTGCACCCCATTCAAAGTTATAACCCTTTTTACCTTCAGTTTCATCACATGATTGAAATCATTAAAAAAGTTTTTAAAACAAATGATTGGAGACAAAGATTAAGCTATTTATTTAAAGGCCCCGGTTGGGCACCCGGAACATCCAGACTCGGACACCTCAATGATGTGCCATTGGTTTGTATACATATATAATATTATAATTGAGTTCACTTTACGAATACATTAAATTGTAAAACACAGATCGAATACCCGGTTAACTACTGGTCCCCTTCCATACCTCTCTGGCAATACATTTACACCATTTCTCACTTCGCTTTAGTTCTCCTATTCTATCATTTGCTGATTATTAATCACAAATCATTGAGTCAAACAACAGTTTCTTATTGTATTTTAGTATTACTGGTGTCGATCACAACCATTGGATTTCTGCTCGAAAACCGTAAATTCGGATTACATTTAGAATTATTGAGATGTTTGACATTTTTGTTATTTCGCAAAATGTTTTCACCGATTATTCTAACTGTTAGTCAAGACATTAACTATATATTAACTATTCATAAGATATTCATTTATTCGTTCGGGATTTCGGCAATTATTTGTGCGATTCTTATATTAATTCAAACGACACCTTATATTCCTATAATTTATAAAAGATATGAAAAAATTTACGAAAAACAACGCAAACTTAGCCTTAATATCGATAGAAAAATAAATGAATAAAATGTTTCAAATAATAGACCGCTTTATACGAAAAAAAATATAATTGAATTTCGTGTGAATTTCTAAAAAAGACATTAAAGATATTTCTTTACTTCAAGCGAAATGAGTGAAAAATTCCATAATATTTTCTATTGTATTCAAATATTATATACAAAGCCTTGAAATAAATTATTTGAATAATTTTTAATTCTAACAAAATTGTTATTGCGTTTACTATTATGTAATGATTATAGTGTGGGAAACTTTTGATCACATAATCCCAAAATCTATTGTGAGAAATCGTCAAATAATTGATTTCTTGTTTTCTTGAAACTAATACAACGTATATTCAGTTTTATGAATATTATGTCATTTAATTAATAGTTCATATTATCAAATATGGAGCAAGTATGTATATATGCATGTATGGTGGAAAAATCGGATCATTATATGAAATTTGACAATAAAATAAAAAAATTATCCATCATTTCATAATAATTAATTCAAGACAACAAAACTTTATAGATTAAAAATTAACTCAAAAAATACAAGAACTTAAATAATTGTCACAAAATTATTCACATAATATTTACTTAAAAATTTATAAAAATGAAATCATTCAATGAATTTAAGGTTTTTCTTATTAAAAAAAAGAAGAATAAAGAAACGATTTATTTCTCAGACAATTCCTTTAACTTTTATAACATAACATCTATGCAACAATGCATCTAAAAAAATAAGGACTTAAATTGCTCAATTTGCTTCTATGAAACAGCAGTACTGTATGTATACATTCTATTCTGTAAATGTCATCATTTTATCGATCCATGACTTGTAAAAGTTGTGTTTTATTACAATTGATCTGATTATTCACTAAATATAGCGCACATAATAAGTGCACTGAAATTCAATGTCAGAAGTTTTTCTTCTAAATTGAAGTCAAGGTTTAGCAACTGAAGGTCTGTGCGGCACTGCTGTCCTGTGTCAAGGTTTAGCCTTCAAAGTCTAGGTTACGATCTAATTATTGTGAGGAAGATCTTCTAAATTAACCTTCACCTACAAGTCTATAATACATTTCATAGACTGCCAATCGATTGTATAAACTATTTTTGTTTGTTGTAATTCTACAGTGACTTTGAGATGAGTTTATTTTTGTTGAGAGTGTAAAGTAGTTTAGATTCTCTATTAGTAATAATGCGTTCTATAGCACAGGACTTTCTGTAACAAAGTATACTAATAAATAACTATTTGCCAATTTTTCTATGGTTAATGTCACAGCAATAATGTGCAAACCTGGTTAAAAAGTTTCAAATCACCATTATAATATTATCAACATTTTATAAACATGTTAGTTTCAGTTTATTAGTCAATTCTTCTTTTTATTTATATATTTTACTAAGATTTATGAAAAAACGATAAAAATATTGAAGATTTTCTTAGACATTAGAAAAGTCTTCATAGATACTGCATCTTTTGACGGAGTAATTCTCCCCCAGTATTGGACTCATCTAACGCATCAATTTTCAAGACTATTATATATTATATAAAAGTAAGTGTAAAAAATGAAAGCACCGTATCTAATATGATATGAGCTCATATATATAAACTTTAGCTTCAATATAGCTTAATACAGTATCAATAATATATGGCTGTCCTTAACATTTTTCAATGAGGGGTTAAAAAAATTATTATAATTTATTGACAAACCAGCTATAGATAAGTAAAGCTCAATTGTATTAACACATAATTAGTTACGAATTTTCTCTGATTTCAGACAATTATTCAAATCTGCATTTATTTATTCAGTAATTAAATAATTGATATTTTGGTTTCAATTTAATTCATATTTTGGTTCAAATCATATCATATTTTGGTTTCAATTTAATTCATATTTTGGTTCAAATCATATCATATTTTGGTTTCAATTTAATTCATATTTTGTAAAAATTTTCTGCAAACAAATGTATATAAAAGATATCAATTAAAATAATTTTTAAAACGCGTTTTTTCTTTCACTAAACTTCCTTCAAATAGTAATGATATTTATTAATGCTCTCTTTTAGACTGACTCCGCCTCTTAAACAGTATGAGAAATGTAACGATAAGTGGTGTTCAACACCACTTTTGTTAATAACAGCTATATAGTGTTTAGAAACATCTATAGAGTGTTTTAGCACAGCAGCTGCAGCTTAGCATAGCAATTATATAGCCATAGACTTCAATGCTAATATGTGCTATATAATTCTACATGATGACGTGTTTTGTTTACATTTCACATTCGCTTAATGCTAACGCGTTCCCAATGTATGTTTGAAAAGCTATGGATTAGTTAATTAAGAATCTAACCTTATTTGATCTTAATATGATTACACTGAAACTGAGCGAGTTCTATCTTTTATTCAAAATTGAAAACTATGAAAGGTAACAAAAACTATATGTTGAACTATAGTTTTTAAAATTCTTACTATTAGTCAATTATTAGGATCCAGAATACTTCAACACAAATTTAAGTAATACATTTTAAACACAAACCGGCATGCAAATTTGGGTGAAAACCCTCTGCAAATGCTTAAGTGATTTCAATACTTTATTACATACACAATAGTTTCAAATACAGTTTATCGCAAATAATAATAAAACCAAATGTTTGTCAATCAGAAATTTTACTAATTATGAAAAAGATAAAAGAAAGGTGATTTACTATTGGAAATACATCAACTGTATTGCACAGGTACAGCTAAGCACTTAATGTGACAGTGATTTTATGGTACAAATAAACAAAAAATCCTTTACTAATTTCTCCACATTATGTACTGTATTTGTCTCTACTTTTAATTTTATATTTATTTCATGTTTTAGTAATGAATCGTTACTAATGATTGATTAAAAAAGAGTTTTAATTGTACTTAATCTATGATTAATTTAATACAATTAGATTTAGTTTAATTTTAATGGATTTTATAAATTTTTTTCTATAATATAATGTTTATTTTCATACAATACATCTGATTAGTGGGCGAATTTGAAATGATGGGATGTTTCATCAATTGTATGCGTGGAAAGAGAACTATGCGTTAATGTGAACGCAAATGTGCTATAAGACTGTAAAGCAGTAGCAAATAGTAGACAACAAGCTATGCTTTATTAAGTAATTAAACTAAAATAATTCTTTAAACTTTAGTAATTTTCACGAAAAAATATTTATTGATTAATAATTTATAAATATTAATTCACAATTTCATAAATACTTTAGTAATTACTTAATAAAGCATTGATTGTTGTCTACTATTTGCTATTTCTTTACAGTCTTATAGCGCTTTTGCGTTCACATTAACGCATAGTTCTCTTTCGACGCTTACATATGTCTTTATACTACTGACTCGGATCTGCCAGAATGGGCACGTGTCCTATCAATTCATGAATGCAATCTCTATTTATAAAATATATTTTTTGTATTTATTTATATTTTTTGATAACTATTTTGTATATTATATTACGGTTCGGGCGAATGGTGTGGATTAGATTCGTGTCGCAAATATTGTGTGGTTTGGAAGACACGAAACGCCAGACTCGCTAAAAAGTCACGCGCCGTCAATAGACCGGCGGCAGGACGTAGAGTGAATCCAGTTCTCCCTTAAATTAGTCAATAATAGAATATGAGTATTATAATCTCAACATGTTCAAACATTAAATGATATGATAGTATTATAATATCATGAAATGATCATAAAATCAGATAAAATATCACTTTTTTTGTTAAATAAAAGGGAAAAAAGGCAAAATACCGGGTTGTTGTTAAAAACCGGCCCCTTTTGGTTAACATCCATGTTTATTATTCAAATTTATGGATAAAATTTGGCTAAAGACCGATTATTCTAGTAACAATATAATCCAATCTCAATTAATGACCAATGATATATTAAGCACTGTACTTAACAGTATTTAATATTCAAGTTGCACACTTTTGTCATTAATTTTGATCAAAATATTAAATGCTCACGAGCATTTAATTAATTCATATAGAACATAATCTATAGCAAAGATTCGCAAAAATCTGTCACATGTCTTACCCAAAAAACTTATTACTAAATTCAACATTTTTAAACCCTATATTTCACTTAAATTATATGAATAATGAAATAAAATAAAAGATTATAAACTCCAACTCAACTCTTAAATATACATATGATATCTGTGTAATAATTTTCAAATTATATAAATTTCTTCAACGTCAATTTGAAGACTTTTAATCAGTGCCATCATTATCATACAATACAGTAAAATATAGCGTTCAATATTAAATTAAAACGAAAACGTACTTTTCTAGAGATTAGGGATGCCCAATGAACTCCGAGTCACGGGGGATATAGGGTACTGATAAGAGCCAAAGTCACAGGTGAGTATAGGGGGGGTACCTTTTCAATAGTAAAAATCTTCATCACAGGGAGGGGGTTATTTGGCTATAGAGATCGATCTCATAAAATGACCATTAAAATCTTGAAAGTATAATAATTTAATATAAAGTGTTGGGCAAATAAAAATGCCCATGGTCTGCAGAGTTTTATACTATCCATATATAGTCCAATATTGAAGTTCAATTATTTTACGCTAAAAGTTAAATAAAATTATTGAACTTTCTATTAATTCGAAAGTGAAGATTAAAGTTTCAAAAACGATTCAAATTTCAAGTTTCTTATTTAAGTTTAAGCTAAAAAAATGAATATTACTTTTACAGAACATAT
>JAQFXN010000777.1:0-18742 GCA_034693365.1 Liacarus xylariae | reverse complement strand
ACATACATATACAATAAGGTATCCAGAAATAAAATTTGAACCAAATCGAAGGCGGCGTTCCCGATTACTTTCCTTGTCAGACTATATAATAGTAATTCTATACAAGTATTGAAACTAACTCTAAAAGTGTTGTAAATGTTTTTACAGAATGTTCTGTAGTTTTGAGAGTAATGTAAATATAAAAACACAACTGAATTATTTGGCTTCTCTTCCGCCTTTGGTTTTATGCAAATAACTATAAAAATGATTTATTGAAAATAGGAACAGATTTTCAATGGTATAATCATAAGAGTATAGAATAGATTTCTTAAGGTTTAGTGAGTTTCACAAAACATTCACTGATATATGGGTTTTGTAGTGAAATACGAAATCTGATGAAATGGACTTAAATAATGTGTAAAAGTTTAAAGAAAAAAGAATAAAAAGAGTATAAAAGCATTTGTGGAGCCTTTAGAACAAAGCAAATCACATATGAAAGCAAATACTGTAGGTTTTAATATAAGGCAAACCAGGAGGAGATGCATACGATTGGAAGCACTAAAACTAAAACTTCAGTCAAAAAAGTATAGTTAAACCTAAAGGCAAAGCGATTTAAAATGCATACAACGATTCGCAAAGATTTAAACTTTTCAGTCGTGTCTAATGGAGAGAATATAAACTCTGGGGAAACAAATAATCATTTCATATATTATTTTCGTTTACTTTTAGTAAAACTTATTCTTTATTAGTGTTAGACAACAGAACTTTGCGCCATATTATCCAATGAATATAATATTTTTTAAAAATACATATAAACCATATATTTTTGTGCTCCGAATAACGTTTGTAGAGATAAATGAAACGAAAGTTTTCTCATTTTACTCAATAGTTTTATTTTTAATTCTTTTTCATCATAACAGAGATGCGCAGAAGGTTTGGACATTATGTGTGGGATAATTTTTTAAGAGAGCTGTGATTTTTTTATTAACAGATTTCATTGTCCTAAAACAATAACCTAAATATCCATATTAAAATATATTTTTACATTCTGACCAATTTAGTTTATTCATTGATCAGCCATATCTTCAGATAATGTAATGTTACGTGCCTTGGCTGAAATAACCTTGATTGTCTGACTTTGCATCACTGGTTATCATAAACCATACATTAAAGCAAATCTTTAGAGGAATAGACGTTTCAACTTTTCTTTGTTTTTACATTAAACAAGAACTATATCTGCCTAAACTTTAAAAGAATATAAGAATAGTCAACAATTGAGCAGACATATAAACGGCACCTATGCTCGTAATCAGTTATTTCTTCTGGTTAATTTGAATTCAGTCTTAGTATAGTAATGAATCATTACTAATGATTAAAATATTTATTTTAATTTTAAAAAATGAATAGTTTCAAATCCAATGGCAGGAAAAGCTTGAATGTAAAGAAAGAAAGAGAACGTGAGTTAGTTCTTCTTTAACGTGCACTATAAAATTCATATATAACATGTAATATAAGTTTATGAGAATTTGTAAACAAATAGTAGGGATGACCAGAGACTTTAAAGTTAGGGGGTATTGGGTACTGAAAAGGGTCTAAATTTCACAGCGGGTATAGAAGGTATTTTGAAATCGTCAAATTCTTGCAGAATTTAATTGAAATGATGTTATTTAACAGGAAGGTATTTTGGTAATTTTTGAATACAGAGGGGTTATTTTGGCTATACATCATCCCTAACTAAGAGTAAAATATATAAATTCATTGATATTTTTTATTAACTTATATATGAATTTCATAGCGTAAGATAATGGAGGATACTGAGGTATCATTCCTTCTTTTGAAATTGCTTCTATTACTTGCTTCAGCAGTTGGTTATAATTAATTTCAAATGTGTTTCCAATCAATAAAATTATTAAATTTAAAATATGATGTAAAAGAAGGGATGGGAATGAAATAGAAAAGACATGACATATAAGTTGGATCTCTAGTATAGAGGGATTTCATATGTAAATGTCTGATTCCGGATAACTTTGGGGAGTAATGGAGTCGAAATAACGACTTTGCATTGGGGGCCGAATCGGTGAATAGAGGGAACACTATTATAAACTGTTTGCTCCGAGTTTTCAGTGACAACATATCAATTGTAAACCAATAATATATGAGAATATTCGTCGAATAAGAACAGAACTGAATATTATGTACGAATAAAAACATTGAAAAGAGTGACAAAACTATTAAAACTGTTTATATGAGAGACCGTATAGAAAACGATATATATTTCGTGGAAAACTTTTTTTCTTAAAGAATATTCACTACTGATTGTAGAGAATCAGCATGTGGTGCATGTGCCAGAGAGAGCACAGAGAGCACCAAATGGTAAAATCGATGCCATAGACATACTATGTCTTCGAAACTGATTTCTTTCCGACTCTCTCTCCTCTCGTTTACGGACTCTGCTCTCTACACTATGTTTGTTCGCAATATTTAAGTCAAAGAAAAACTTTATTATGTATTGCACTGTAGTGTAGGAGATATGGAAAGAAGAACTAAGAGTAGAAGAAATTTTCTACAAATTTTTGTGCTAAAGATTAACAGACAATTGGATAGAGAATGGCATCGCAGCTGTCTATGAGAATAGAAGCCAAACAACGATGAAATGACTTTGATTTTGATTTATTTCATTTTATCAAAACAAATAGACTTTTTTATGAACAAAGTTTCAATTTTTTCTTCTCTTCTTCTTATTCTTCTTCTTATTGTAGGACTTTTTTCTAATACATTTCTTTTTTTCTTACTTTTTCTATATTTTTATTGTTAAATGAAATTTATTTTGTGATTTATTCGGGAAAACAAAATTTATTTCTTTATTAGAGTTAAAGTCAGTTTCGGTTTAAAACTATTATAAATAGAACTGGATTTTTATCATTATTTATTGTTACCGCCGAATACCAGGAACTGTATTTCCAGCTTAAGTCAAATTTTCAAATTATTTTAAGAAAAAGATTATTTTGCAATTTTAAACCACTATATGTATCCCAAAAAATTCTGATCACAAACTACTTTTGTCTCAAATTTATTGCGTCGACGAGAATAGCATTACTAACAATGAAATAGTTTTTAGACAAAAGTCTGGATCAATACATTCAGTAATTGACAAAAAACTAACTGAAATTTACAGAATCACTGTTTACTTTTATCTTTAAAAATCAATCAATTAATTTATTTTTATAATAAATAATATTTAAAACTTATTTCTATAAAAACGTCAATTTTTAAGTTTATATATTGAAAGCATTTTGGTAAAACTTCCGTTCGACGCCCGTTCGGGATTTACTTGGGGGTTGGGGTGTAGACACCTTAGGTCAAAATAAGTTTATTTTTTAAATATGTCCCCCTCCACCCCCCCTCCACCGATAGTAGGTGCACACCCCTTGGAGATATATATCATTGGAAAGCTTAGGGCAAGAAGAGTTCAACGCACCATGACTTGTCCACCTGTGACCCCCTGTAAAAGGTTATATGCAAAAACATGTTTAAAGTTTGGACCCCCACCCCTCCTAAACGGTTGATTCCCGAAGGGACATATTTAAAAAATAAACTTATTTTGACCTGAGGTGTCTACACCCCAACCCCCAAGTAAATCCCGAACGGGCGTCGATCGGAAGTTTTACCAAATTATTGAATGAAAAAATAATTTTTTTAAAATGCAATCTTTTCTTATAATGACTTTTATTGCTTGATACTTTTAAATAAAATTAATAAACATGGATATGATCTAAAAAGTCTATTGTTATTATTAGTGTCATCAATGCTATTAATCATATTTGTCACTAAGAATATAAGATAAAGTCATTATAAGAAAAAAAGTATGTATTTTTAAATTTAGAAAAAAAAGGATTTTATTTTTTAAATAATATTTTTATTCACTGAAAAACTTTTATATATACAGTATATATATTTTTTTTCTCACCATTAACTGTCTATATATGCGAAGGGTTGAGAATCTGAGCTAAACCTTGAGAACCAGTTTATGTGTCTATATATACATAACTACATGTATACATAATTCTTTTTTCTTCGAGGCAATAATTTGTTTTAGAAGAGAATCTCTATTTTTAAAAAATACATAAAAATATAAATGTTGTGAATCAGACGCCAATTGCGATGTCGAACGAAAACATGTGTATAGAGAATGTGCAGTGAGAGAGAGGAGTGTTAGTTTAGATAAAGCCAGTACAAGAATTACAGTTGAGTTGCCGGCTTAATTACGATCAATTCAATTTTGAGCATTGACTGGCAAACACAACAAACTGTAAGTCTTTTTTTGATAATTTTTTTCTCTCTCTCCCTCTCTCTCACTCCCTCTCTCTCGCTCTCTCATCTAATACTAGAATTGAGCAAAAGTAATAATTTGAATATGCATACAGAATAATGTACTGAATATATAAATAGCATAGATGTTATGCATGTTTTCAGGAAAACAGCATTTATAGAAATTTTTTTATTCAATGTTTATGAATAGAGAGTTAACTTTTTCTGTTTCTGTTTATTATTATTTTAGTGACACAACCATATGATTGGTTAAATGTCTTTTTGAATTGCATTCTTTTTTTCTTAAGTTTTATTTAGACTCTATGGTTCTCTTTTGGAGCTATTTTAACACATTTATAAATTCTTAAACATATATAATATCACTACGAGTTGGGAGTTTATAATCTTTTTATTTTATTTCATTATTCATTATTATCAATAGGTTTTTTTTGGGTAAAGTTTAACATGGGACATATTTTTGAAAACTTTAGATTTAGAGTATTATCTGTTAAAACTGTGATAATATACGATACATAAAATCATGTTTTTTAGCATTTTGTTAAAACTCTGCTTTTATCAAACATTTATAAATAGAAATCAATGAATGCATTGACATTTGATTAATAGCTAGTTGTAAACAGTGCGTCTTAAAGTAGAATTTTCTATCCAGAACACATGCATTCAGCAAAATCTTGTTTATTTGATGCGGACGATACAGATTATTTCATTATTATTTGATAAGAGAATTTAATTAAGTTAGTAACTATGCATGTTTGAAATCAGCTGTTACCAGGCTCAATAAGTTATATAACTTGTAAAAAATGTGTTGGAAATTTTTTTATTATCAACTTTAGGTTCTGTTCTATAACTATAAGTTTGTTATTGATAAACTCGTCATTTTATAAAAAAGGGGTACAGCTAGTTGATCAACCTTTTACTGTTTTATTTTTTTTAGTATATTTGACTAATATGTAACCAAGAGCTTAATTTCTATATCAAATAATTTGAAATAAACATTTTGTTATAAAGAGTTTCTTTGACTAAGTTTTCATTTCAAACTAATATTTGACTGTTGTTCACAGATTAGTTAAATATAGCAACATTAAGCGATACAATAAAAGGTTGATCTACTAGCTTTTTAAAAATGACGAGTTTATGTTAACTTTTGTGGATGAACTTGTTTAAAATCACTATTGATAGAAAATAATTTGATAAGAATGTTTATATTTCTGATCATTTAAAAATAATCTCTCTCTCTCTCCCCTCTCTCTCTCTCTCTCTTCCTCCCTCCCTCTCTCGTACTCTTTCCCATTTTTTCGTTTTGTCCCTTAATATTCAAATAATATTATTCTTACACTCCTTCTCGTCTGTGTCTGACAATCAAGTCATGTTAGAAACAATTAAGCCCCGCCTATATTAATAAAATCTCAATCAAAATATTTACAAAAGCTCGTTTTTTTCATAAAATTATTTGAACCTCAAAATAAATTCAGAAGAAAAGTACATTCCATATGTTTTCTCCCGAAGTCTACTACTCCACCCAAAAGTCTTGTTCAATATTATTCAAATGAGATATTCCTGAATTCAGTGATTCATAGAGAGAATAGCACAGCATAACATTTAAACCCGGAGTGAGTTTTTTGAACCGACAGAGCACACCATACAATTAAACTACTGCACACATACATTCAAAAACGACTGACTGACTGTATAACAAGTTTTATTTCTCTCATCACTAAAAAATTTTATATAAAAGTTGAGTTAACTCTTGACTAACATTCGCTATTAAATAAACAGCATTTGTATTGAAAGAAGAGTTGTTAAAAAAATAAAATAAAAATAAAACACAATTTTTTTTATATTTTGTTTAAATACTTCTTCGCTTACTGTACTGTAAATTAGCTCATTTTTGCAGCAGAAAGGACACGGAGTGTTGTTACAGTCGTTTCTGAAAACAAGAAAAGCATATTAAAAATTTTAATAGCTTTCTATCACTTGATGTACTGTAAATGTGTTGTTGTGTGACTCACAAAACCAGACAGCAGTAGATCTGACTTTTTGATGTTGTCGTGGCTTCCAATCCTATGATATTATATAATAGTTGTAATAAAAATTATATATATTTTTGTTTGACATTAGGCTTTCTGTTTGTATATAAAACCCTACGACAATCTGAATTAATACTCTGTGTTATCAGCGATTAAATAGTGAATATTATAAAAGAGTTCAGTGTATTTGTGAATTGAATACAGCATAATATTTATATATGATTTCTATTCAACTTAATCAACAAGGAATAATTACAATTTTTATCATTGAGAATAACTTTTTGTGAATGCAGTCTAAAAATTGTTTATATATAAGTTATATCTGAAAAAAAGTTTTCTCTCTATCGAGAAGTGATTTATTTGTTTCAAAAATATTTTTTTTTACATTAATTATATCTAAAAAAATATATTAATTATAAATATATCTAAAGTTTTTTGTAACTTTTTTTGTTTGATTTTGAATCCTTTCTGAATGTGTTTAATGAACTAAAGAATTACTTTATTTAACTTTAATTTTTGAAAAAAAAGTTTATTATACTTTACTTCAATTGAAAAGACAATCATATCTTCTCTAAAAGTCTAAAGTTCTGTTGAATTTAAAAGCTATTAATTCATAGATTAGAAGTTTATCTGAAAATTTTCATATAAAATGTTTCGTTTGATAGAGAATTGGCCACAATTTAGAGCCACGATTGTTAACATTAATATGGATTTGCATTCATTCGTCCGTTCGATCAGAACTAATAATAGTCTCAATAATAATAATAATAACAATAATAATAATAATATCAATAGTAAGAGTCAAAAGGAAAGTGTGGCCGAGACTCATGCGGACCGACCCATACGTCTGGACAGACTCCTGGAACAGGAGTCGGTTAATAGGGAGGCACAGATCGCCCACTCCTGGTCACTCGTCCATAAGTCACCACATATTAACATACATAACGACGGACTGATAGGCAAACGTAGGCCAGTGGCCAAGTCCACTGACTGCATGCGCGGCCGAATCGGCTACACTCATGGGCTACATGTCTGGACAATCAAATGGCCGCACGACTGTCGGGGCACACATGCAATGGTTGGAGTCGCCACAGAAACGGCACCTTTACATACAACAGGTCAGTCCAAAAAAAATAAATTTATTTTAACAAGTCTATTTTTAGCATAGATTTTTGTTTCAATAAATTGAACACTTAAGAAATTAGCTAGTTAAAAGTTAGTTTCACATTAAAAACTCTTTCCCCTATGTCTGAACACTTGAAATGTTGATATGTACTTTTAGAACTTTAGATAGCTTATTTTCTGGTTTTGTATATTTCCAAGCTCATAATTCTTTTTTAAGCATACAGTAGTCCTCTTTTTTCTTACTTAAATATTTGGATTTTGTGTCAGTTTTTGTTGAGAAAATCTATTTTTAAAATATTTTTTTCGTAGTTTTTATTTGATTCCGTATTTTTTATGATTAATTAGTTTACAAGTCTATCAACCCTTGAGTTCCAACAACCCCTATGAGTGCACTTTGGTGTTAGTATCCGACCTCTGCTCACTGAGTCATCCAACCCTTACATTACATAAGCGTTGATTTGAGTGCTTTGAACTGTAAATTATTTCAGATTTCATCAGTTTATTCATAAAAAACCACTTTTAAGATTTAACACTACTGTCAGAAACAAGTGTTTGTCTAACAAACAGTGGCCTCTTTGACGCAATCAGGAATGTATAGTATTCTGTCAGTTAAGGTCAGGGCCATTCAAACAGAAATATCACTGCCAACCACTTTCCTAATAAAGTTAGAACAACTAATTCTTTAAATATTTATATTTTAAAATTTTTTTTACACAAAAAAATAACAGAATTATAGCTTTATTTAAAATATAAAAAAATTTTATCTAGAAGTTTACAGAATATTCTTTACATTAAAAGAAATTAATATTACATTAGAATTAAAGCTATTATATCTGGTAGTAAACAAGCTGTTATTATTCTACTACTTAACATTTGTCTGGAATATTTAGCCTGTTCACTTTTCTCATACATACCAATTAATTTTGTCCTTGAGTTTTATTGAAATACAAATTCTAGTCACAGCTGAAAATTTTGAATTTATTTTTGTTAAACATTCACTTTTGAATATTAGACTATGAATATTAGACTTAAGTATTGTGCACTTTATCCAGGTTACTGTTCACTGGTTGGCTCCAATGACGAGTCCTGGGGTTGGGATCTGGTCAGGAACAAATGCTATCACAAGCAATGCGAACAGACATACCCTAATTGGTTGACTGCCAGCGAGATATTCGACATTCCGGACGAGTTCATGGTGGTGTTGGACATGGACGAGGGCACACTGGGCTTCATCGTAGATCACGTCTATTTAGGCGTTGCCTTCACTGGCCTTAAGGGCAAAAAATTATTTCCGGTGATAAGTACTGTGTGGGGAAACGGAGAGATCGGTATAAAATACGAGTCAGGCCTCAAACCAAATCCACTATTACTACACGAATGCTGTCGTAAAGTCATCCGGCAATCAGTGGGCAAACAGAGAATCAATAGAATTAAGAGCGAACTAGTTTTGCCCAACAAATTGAAAAACTATTTGATCCAGTGATTCAACTAATGGCAAAATTACACTCAAATCGCTTAATATGTTCCGGTAATTCGCCAATCTATCAGCCCTTTTCTTCCTAATCATGTGTTGTTTGAATGACAACAAAACAAAACAAAATGTTTAAATCATTATATGAATCGACAACTTATTTATTTAATTTTCTCATTAATTATATATTGTTTTTCTCATTACAAACAAACGATGAAATTATTATTAAATTTATTTTTCTTTAAACAAAACAAAAAAATCTTTATTGTGTGAAAATATATTTATGGAAAAAAAGAGTTCTTCTCATCTCGTTTTGTATGTGAAAAAACTATGTGTATTCAATTGTTGCTATCGTCAAAACCACCACTTGTTCTTATTTAATACTCACATTTGAAACACATATTTTTCCCACTCCTCTGTTCATAATTTATTTTGTATTTTTTCTCTTTTTTTCTCGTAATTCACTTCTCTATTCCATTCATATTATTTATTAATGCAATTATTATATTATTATTTTTTTTGATTCCTAACCTTTAATGTCAAATGTGTGTCGAAATTCTTGTATGCATTTTATTTTTTCTGTTTATCACACTATTCGCACACAAAACTATATTCTGAATGAAGTGTTTTTTTATACTGAATTTTTTATATTCAAACATTGAAAATATTATTAATTAATAATTGTATGAAAATATAAAATGATTATTTTTCAATTGAATAATAAATTTAGAAGAAAATATTTATTCTGGGTTATTTTATTTTTAATTATAAGCAAACGAAAATTTGGAAATCACGTATCTGGAATATCAAGATATAACTTTATACTAGCTATTGATACAATTTTGGTGCAGGAATAGACTATCCTTGAGTAATATTCCAAACATAACTCCATTTCGTTTATCATGAAATGTTGATTTCACGACAACTAAGTATTAATTTAGTGAAAAATATAAAAAAATAGTTAATTAAAAAAACGATTTACAAAATATTTTGACAGCAGTTAAAGATACTGGATTTGAAACATGGTTGAATTTTCCATTTAAATGGATAATATAAATGTAATAATTGTGTAAAAGCTAGTTCTCTTTAAATATAATTTAATAATAGGGTTGGACAATGAACCCAAAGTCAGGGGGTAAGTGGGTCTTCATCACAAGCTGGGTATTTTGGTCATTTGTCGGAGACAGGGGGTATTTTGTCTATACCCTCATTGTCCATCCCTATTTAATATTTACCTTTTTAAAGAGTAAGTAGGTCAGTTAATTGTAAATTCATAATTGTTAAAAGTTTTATTAAGATATGCAAAACAATTGTATAGAGTCTATACTATAGACTTTATGAGTTTATTCGAATCTTCAGAGAATATTCTAATTGCAACTAATTAATAACCGCTTATTGCAGAATGATTACTTTTCGCATACACCCTCAGCATCCATAGGTTGCCTCCCAATCCATCTCAATAGAAAGGCTCATTGCGTATATCTATATCCATATGTTATTTACAATAATTAGGAATTCATAAAAATTCCTTACCGAAGGTTATTTTGAACTATAATTTTTTTGTTTTTCTACACATGAGGGTATATTCCGGGCACATGTGCCATCAATCAGAGATTTTGTGGCAGTGAATGTGTTTTCGATAAACATTGTGATGAAATACTAGAAAACTTTTGTCAATATATTTGCTTCGAATGCACAGTCAGGGAATAGATGAGCGTTTGAAAATAGAAACGTGCTGAACTGAATTTCTGCAGAAAAAAAGTATTAAAATAAAACACATTTATTTTCTAAAAAAATCGATAAATTCTTACAGATTAATTGTCCCATGTAGTACAAGTGCATTTATTCTTAAATATTTTATATCAAAACAGTTAGCATTATCAAAATCCATTTAATCATTTTGTTCTGTCTGAATATTTAAATTAAGAACGTAAATACGTACATAAGTTAACCAGCTTTTATTTATCCGATTTTAATTTATAAAAGCAGTCGTACTATTGATTGAATGGATTCAGTTTAAAAACTGATACAAAGACTACCGCCTCTATGATTTTTACTGAAACCCTCATATGTTCGTTCGCGAGGTAACCACCCCCCCCCCTACCATATTTGGAGAAAACGTAGTATGGAGCATGAGAAACTTTATCCATAAATTTTATCAAAATCGTTTTTATTAAAAGTTTTGAATACTAATAATGACTAAAATGTTTACAATGTTTTATAAAATCATGGAATTCACCATGTTCAATATCACTAAAATTATTTATCAAAAAATACAAGTTTAATACTTTTATAGGGACCTCAAAGTCAGGGGATAGCTTGAAGGTAGAGGGTAAGGTACGAGCTTCAAAGTCACAGGGGAGTATAGGGTGGGGTATTGTGCAATCGTCAAATTCTGGCAGAATTTAATTAAAATGACGTAATTTAATAGAATTAATTCTGTAAGAATTTAAGATAATTTAACCAAAATCAGGCAAATTATGATGAATTCTATTAGAACTCCAAATTTGCTCTAATTTAGCAATAATTTGATAAAATTCTATTATTTATAAGAATTTCATAGTATATTCCAAAAATAGTGTCTTCGGCGCCGTCTTCTGAGAATATTTAGCGGACTTCGTCTTTTCCTCATGACAGAGAGGCATACTGGCCATTTTTCTGAGACAGGGGCATTTTGGCCTTACCCCTCTCCCATTGGGCATACCTAATACTTTTGGAAATAATGTTTCGTTTTTTCCAATGAGAAATACATGAACACATAGTCATATTCTATAGAATATAAAATAATATTGGAATTTCAAAGCATTGAAACAAAATATTTTTATTCAAAATATTTATTTTAGAAGTTTATTCTTTACAGATATCTAAATAAATACATTTAATAAACAAGACTTTTAATGGATTTCATATTTTAATATCAATTATTTTTAAAGACATTTAACACAACATCTGATGACTAGACTAGAAATCAAACAAAAAAATTGGAAATACGAGAAAATTTTGTTGTAATTTAATATTATATGTGATATAACTTATATATATTAGACTTGAGATTAGCTCTAATTAATACAGAATTGGATGCTTTATATGATATAAATGTTAACAATAAGTGAAGTGAATTACAAACAGAATATATTATTCTTTAAAAATATTAAATGAGAGATAAGCTCTGGTATAACACATATTGTGCACAGAATAATGAGTATTAGAGTTGACTTTAAATTGATCTCCGGTTAGAATAATTTCCGGTGAATTGATCTCAGTTTCAAGTCTTAGAGCGCCGTAAATGACGTTAAAATTGGTGTCGACTTTCAGAGTTCTTGACTTCTTCTTATGTGCCATACCTTCGAATCGAAGAATTCCATCCAACTGTGCCTTATCTCTGGTTCTGTTCCTCTCAGTGAAAGCGATGTCAACCCCTTTATCACAACTCTGTGTCCAAACCAAACCATTAAACTGTTTGTCCAACTGTTCTGGTGTTCCAAACGTTATATTGTGTCCAAAGTGGACATCAGTTGTGCCAATAGTGCCAACACTTGTTTCTTCAATCAATTTATACTTATTCTTCACTTCCTCTTCCTCTCCCTCTTTGGCCCTATTCTGTGATTCGAAGTGAACTTTACTGAAGTGCAGTTTCAAGTGTTGAGCGCTGGACATAGTTATGTCACAGATATAGCACTTGACAATCGATGGAAGCTTTGTATTATTCATATCCACTCCGAGTCAAAGAGTTTTGGTCCAAAGTTTTAACCCTTTCTCTAAAAATAAATACAAAACAATATTATTATTAATTATTTGATAATTAGTTAACTTTTATTCATATATTTAATTAATATAATTCATAATTACCTCTCAATGTATTGCCAAATGATGTAATCGTATATCTCATCCGAAAACAATGTAAAATTCAATTCAAAACTGTTGTAATACTGTTTAACGAAACAAATTGAGCCCTTATTTCAGATGAAATATTGATTTGTATCTGAAATTAATTGATATTTTTTTTCATTCAATAATAACTCCTTTAGTGTTGAGTCGATATAAATGTTGAGTTGAAATAAAGCACTGAAACCAATTGAAATGAAATCAGATTTTTATCAATATTTAAATAATCAAAAGTTTCGATAAAAACTATAGGACAAGAGTTTTAAATTGTGTTTTATTCAAATTATTGACTCATTTTTGTGTAAAAAATCAAACCCAAAGTGAAACTCATTTGAGTGAAACTGATTTTTAAAAGCATTAAAAAAAATTGAATTTATTTGAATTGAGATTTCGTTATATTTTAAATAATGGATAAAGCCTGAGGGTGTCCGGCCAAAATCACAGGGTAGGGGTATTTCGGGCTGGAACCCCCCCCCCTTTCCCCATCCCTGAATATAATGTATAGAAAGCATGTAATATATGATATTATTTGATATAAATAAAGATATTCTTGTATTTTAAATAACATTTTTCTTGAATTTAAAAGCTTTGTTTTTCTTGAGAGCATATTTCATATGATATAATATTAAGTAAAATTTATTCCCCTGAATCGAAACTTCATAAAATTGAAACAAACTAAATTAATCCTAAATAAATCATATTAGTTTGGTTTTGATGTCATGAAATTATAATATATGAACAATATTTTTAGACATTCTCTCATCAAATGTACAAAGATTTTTGTGAAAAATTATTATATATATTGAAAAACGTTTTTTCAGTTCAACTGAAGTGATCTCAAGTAGAATCAAATTAGTTTTAATTTAGTTAATTAAGCTTCGATTTAGTGAATTGAATTTGACTAAATATTAAGTCATTAGTAATGACTCATTACATGTCCATCTGTAGAGCTTGTATTAGAAAACCATTTGCGACGAATTTTGCCATAAGCATACAGGCGTAATTACCAATTATAATTTTATTATATTTTATTAAAATAACATCGAATTTCATTTATTTTCAGTCATGAGTAAAATGAATATTTTTTGCTTGATTAACTTTGTTTATTGCATTATTTAATCTTTCCCCTCTGAAATAACTACACCCGTATATAATTATGAAAACTGTAGGTATAATTGGCATTTGATCAAGATAATAGTTGACCGCAAACAGTGGTATTTTTGGACAGTTTCGGGGAATCAACCTGCTCCAATTATCAACAATTAGTGTTACCCAGTCTAATCAATATTTAAGACATTATTGGCCAAAATTGTTGAGCGGATATGGAGGGGAGGGAGGGAGAGGGAGAGAGGGAGGGAGAGGGAGGGACGGAGGGAGAGATTTTGACGTTTTGTTTTTAAGCAATAAATTTTTTTCAAACTAAACACAAATGCAATCATTTTATTTATATAACTAAAAATTCTAATATGATATTGATATTATCTAATTAATTACCATGGACAACCCTTGTAATATAAATAAACAAATGCCTATAGACATGCAATTCTAAAATTCAAACTTTGCTAGAATTAAACAATGCGATCGAATTTCTCTCCACTCGTCCCTCAACTCAAATGTACTTTTAAAAAGCGAATTATTTACCGCTTGACTGTTGAAAAAAGATTTCCTGTCCCCCCCTTTCCCTATCCCTGATTATAGGTATAATACATGCTTATATTGAATAAAAATAGCTGTTTTTCTTCATCACAGAGGAAGGTATTTTAGTCAATTTGCTGAGACGGGGGGGGGGGGTATCCCCACCCCATTGCCATTGTAACCCCTTCGTTGAGATTAACTTTTCCTTTGATTTAGGAAAATGAGTTCAATAGTCAAAATTCAATTAAAAGATTTTATTCATTGAAAATCAATTTGAAATCATATAAAAATTAAAATTATTTAATAATTATATTAATTTTTTTTACTATAGAAAGCATTTTTCTAATTAACAAAACATTTTCTCAAATAATTAATCTAAACATTAAATTCATTTTATATTGATTAGAGTCTATTTCTAAGGCTAAGCACATATAATAATTTAATAAAAAAAAAATATATAAATAATTAAGAAAATAATTAGTTTTTAAATTCTAAAAATGTTTGCTGTGTTTAGAAACTGGATATGAGAAGTGCGGCAGAAAATAATGAGAATATAAATGAATTTGGGGTCAATTTTGTGGACAATTCTCGTATAAACTGAACGCTTTTGCTAATAAACGGATATTTATCGTTAATATAAGCGCTTCGCACTGTCTGTATGTCATTGGCCTTGATATATGTGTCCAAAGATTCTTTGTTGACCGGAGGCATGTATTCCCGTTCCTCTGATCGACGCCACCAGTTCTTTGCGCCCTTGCCTTCAATTAAAACAAATAAAGTTTTATCAAATTCTAAGTCTAAAAAACGAATATTATTTTCTAAAAATATGAATTCATAGCACATATACCTGTGAAGCGATAGGTATACAACCGAACCCTAACATATTTGGGCGCCTTTTTAAATGGCAATCGACTCTTGTCTAACAAATCAATCACTTCTTTTTGTCCGTTCAGTAATCTATAGCACAGATTCAAAAGCCATGGGTTGTTATGGTAGTTGTCTAGTGCTGCGAACCACATCTGCCAATCCAGTCGGGGTTGATGTGGAACTGGAAGTTCAATAAATACAAAAATTAATTACTAAAACCAAAACTTTCGACTAAACACTAATTTACTGTTAAATTTTGGCGCAACAGTGATATCCCCGGGTTTATAGAGGAAGTGATACTCTTTCCAACCGCTAACTGAGGCCAAGTCATCGCTGCCTTCGATAATAATCTCTTGTCTGCCGTCAACACCAGTCATACGCCTAAAGAGACCATAACTGTTGACCAAATGGTAATTATTAATCGATTTATGCCACCGATGTATGACTGGCCAGAGTCGGACGGAATGGGTTGGATCGACGCTAACGTGTGGCACAAGTGATATACCAAACATAAACAATACAGCCGTGGAATACAGTATTGTATAGAATAGGTTTGCGATACGAGTTATACCACTCGTCGGCAAAATAAGACATCTTTTAAAACAAAATTAAAGACAATTATTATTAAATGAATGAAATGAAAGTCTAAAATATAACTATAAAACCATAAATACATTAATGTCTGAAATCACTCCAAACTATTAAAAATATATAAATTGATTGCAATTTCAGTGTCTATGCATTCAATAAAAGGCAGAGTTTCTAAACCTGAATAAAAGTAAAGAATAAATAATTGATTTTATAAATTTTACGAAGTTATAGGTGGATAAAGAGCGATAAGAACAGTCCCGACACCGGATAACAAGGCTCTTAAAACTGGGAATTTTAATCTAATTTTATTATTGAATACAATTATTATTTAATGAAATACAAACCGAGAAATTGCAGTCAATATATTGAATAGTAGTGATAGTGTGGCCAAAGATATAGAGACAGGCAGTGCCCAAACAATAAACTGATTCAACTGGTCATTAGTGAAGCCAACACTTGTTGTCAGTCCTGAACCGGATATCCATTTAATATTAAACAACTGTATCGTCCAATAAGTTATAGAAAAGTATATAAAATAAGTGACGAGTTTTGTCAGAACTCTGGGCAATAAAAACCGAGGTTTTGGCTCTATTTGTTGACTACTATTGGATTTTGTGCCAAGACTTGAGGACTCTTTACAATTATCGTTATTATCGATGTGCGAGTCCTTTAGTATCGATAGGCAGAGAACAGCAGTCAATAAATTAAAAAAATTATAATTTCCGCTCAAAATGATTGACAATTGTAATGTAATCTAAAATAAAATCAAAATCAATGTTTAAAAATATATTTTCAAATATAATGCACATAATTAGGGTTTGCCTAACGAAGGGTTTATGTATTTATGTTAAATGGAATAATAGAAACCCGAAAGGAAAGGCATTTAAGGTCTAAATAGAAAAATTCATATTTAAATTGAATTAAAGAATATTTTTTAATTACAAAAATTAATTAAACACAAAAATAAAAGCTTTAATTTTGTTCGAAGAGTTTGGGGCGAAAGGGGGATAAAAGGGAAGGGTATATAGGGGTATACATAAAAATACATTTGTTTACTCACTTGTGATACGAAAGCAAATACTCTCAAACTTTTAATCGGAATAAAGAACAGAAACGGAACTATAATTTCTATCACATAAGTGGCCACAACTCCCAGTTTGAGGAGCACTGGAGGCAAATGGTGTGCAAACCAGGCCAGTGATGTCGGCAAACACTGGGACTCGAAGTGTATGTCCAGTGCAGTCAATGTCCACCATTTCGGACAACCACTGGTCAGTTTGACGACTCCGGACGCAAACATTAATCGAAACAAAAGCCAACGGATTAGCCAAAAGGTCACTGCATTGTGGGCACCGGTGCTTAACAGAAGCGGTGCTCGTAATGGAGCCGATAGAGCGGTGAGAAAACCGGTTTCCAATAATAGTATATCCCATTGAAAGGACATAAACGTTTGGCCGACCTTTGGGTTTAAAATAATTGTTAAGTCTTTTAAAAGAAGAAAAAAAACTTAATTAAAAAATAAAGATATGTTTTAAGACCTGATATATAGAGAAATACAACACAAATAGCAATGAATAGAACCAAAAGTCTCGTAAAGTTTTGAAAACAATTTGTAAAAACGAGACACAAATGCCTAACAATGCGATCAACTCTAGTGTTGTGGTGAGGGATAGACCCAGTGTTGGGCCCAACCATACAAGCGATGGCAACTGTTTGAATGCTTCCACCAGTGCTGTCGCTCCCCGTTTGTCCATTTGGGCGAATGAACGCACCGGTAGTACACCGTTGTCTCCATAAAGACCTTCAAAAGCAAAAAAAACAAATGAAAAAAATATAATAAATTTTTTTTTGTATTTAATTTAGTTTTAATCAACACTTGAATCACAATTACCGGGAATTTGTAAATAAATGGACGTAAAGGCGAATAAATAGATGACAGAAATGGACCAAAAGTAGTAGTTATGGACACGACTTATGCCGCAAATGTCTGTTTGACTCATAGTTTATGTCTTCGGTTCTGTTGACTAAACACTTGACAATCCTTTAGACGTTTTCTAATTAAGTCTTCAATTGTATTGAAATTTAGTGTAATTTTTGTTATTAAATGTGATTTTTGTTTGTCTTCATTCAAATCACTTGAGTTTCTAATTTATAAAAACTAACAAATCATTTAAGAGTAAACGTAAACATTTGGTGACGTTTTCATCAAATAAATGGTGTCATTCATAAAGCACGTGCTCTATTTACTGATCTTTATATTTAAACAAGCACAATTCCTGTTTTGTCATATTTTATTTAGATAATATTAACAAATACATAATTCAAATAGTCAAGCTGAATTGACTCGAATTGGTTCATTTTGTTAATTAGCCTCTAAATGATCATGTAAAATATTAAAATTAAGTTTACAGTAGTTATACAGTATGACCGTTAGTATTAATACAAGTAGTGTCAACTAATCAACCTAGTTAACCAAATAGCTAAACTATAATCCATTGTCACTATCAAGTTGTTTGTTATCAACCGATTGTTGATATCAATCAATTTCTTATTCCAAATATATTATATTACAAGCAATAATATGTGATAACTTATCATTGTTAACAGTTTTTAAATGAACAATTTATGCCGTAATCGTTTATTAAATATTTGTTGGTAATTCAGTCTGGAAATAGAGGTGATATCTTTACCTATTTTAGACTTTAGAGTACCAAATGTACTTATAGGGTGTTAGCAACGGTTGCTATGGACGCAACTGGATTTTTAACAAATGGATGACTATCTGCAGACAATATACCCATAAATTATGTCAAAATAATAGATAAAATAATAT
>JAQFXN010000776.1:0-18743 GCA_034693365.1 Liacarus xylariae | reverse complement strand
ATGTTATCCCAAGATTACCAAAATTTTTTGTGTAATATTTAAAAGACAATATCAAACTGTACCTGAATCTGAAGAGATAATTTTGGTAATCGAGGGATAACAGGTTGATTTTTAACATTATTTGACATTTTGACATTGTTTAACATTGTTCAATAGTGAAAATACCATAATTGATGATGATGAAAATGATAATAGTCTCGTGCACATAACAATATATCCTGTCATTTCAACAATTGCATCCACATTTGAATAAGGTCATCAAAAATCATATAAAATTTATTATTCTTAATACAAATGTAACAAACTTTTAATTCTTAATTTATTGAAAACTACATTATATGGAAATATAATTCTTGTATATTTATTCACCATATAGTGTACTGTAATAATGAGTAAAATTTCGTCAAATTCTGAAGACTTTTTCGAAGTACCTTGATGGTCTTTCAATCTTTTATAATGGCAAGTTTCAACATTTGTCATACCATAAATCCTAAACGAACAATCTGATTTTAGTAATTTTTTTATAATAAACATTAGTCCTTCAACTATAAAATTTAATTGACAGCATGATAAACTCATCAAGAGTTTACGTTGTGACCTAGGGAATTAAGATTATCTCTGTATTGACTATATCACGTGATCAGAATCAATTTATGAGGAGTGGGTAAAAAATATGGATATGGTAGTTTCGTATACGTTTTACAGAACTTTGATATACCGTAACTTTTAACGTTTAAAAGTTATTCCAAAAATAAAAACCACAGAAATAACTGTCTGTTTCTTTATAATGCACTAAAATCATTAAAGCATATTTCTGTTATAGTTATTAATACTTTATTAATATTGTTACATTCATTCATTCATTTTCATAACCCCTTAACTATCGGGTTGAAGTTGAAGGTCAGATATCAAACCTCCATTAACTGCTATCCGACACCCAATTTTGGGTTCTAACCTGAAGTAAACCCATACGATCGCACAACTCTTCTATGTGTGATCGCCAGGTCTTTCTTGGTCTCCCTCTCGGTCTCCGGCCGTTAGACTGAGACAAATAGACTCTTCGCGTAGGCATTCGCAACACATGTCCGAACCATCGCAACTGTGGTTTCTCGACCCTGAGAAGTAGCGCTCGATATTTAGAGACTCCCTATCTATCCTTCTAACTCCAGCCACAGTCCTTAGAAATTTCATTTAGGCAGCTTGCACCCATGAATGCATCTTTTGTTCACGACCATTGGTGAGGGTTGGGACATAGGAATGATTTAAATAACGCTAACTTCGCAACAATACTCAATTCTTTCTTCGCCACAATTGTGGGATAGAGTTCTCGCTAAACCGGACTAGACTTAGCGATACGCAAATCAACCTCACTTACTATCCTTCCATCCCTCTTGAATGTAAACCCGAGATACTTGAACTTCTCCACGATTCTCATTGGAACTCCGCTATCCTGTAGAGTGTATTGAGAAAGAGTTTGTGATACAACCACTGCTTGCTTTGGTTTTCGAAGTGCTGATCCTAATGCAGACGTTATCACACTCTCTGTCAAATCGATTCATTATCAATTGTAGGCTTTCTGCATCTTCTGACAGGAAATCCAAATAATCTGTAAACATAAAAACAGAAGATGGTTTCCATGCCAAACTTTAAACATCTATCTATATTGCATTTTCTTACATTTCTATCCATGAATAGAAGAGGTGAAAGTACACACCCCTGTCTGAGTGCACTCCTCACGCTAAATCGATTTGATAGCACACCACTAACCCGAACGCAGCTACCTTAGTCTATATATAAGGGCATGATGGCCTTAAGAAGATTCCCATCAATCCCATACACAAAAACTATTTCCCAAGATTACAGATTAAATTATAATTTATCAATTTAAATTTTTAAGTTTTTCTGCCCGGAAATGCCCGCCGATTTTTAAAATTTCATCTGCCCGAATCCGTTATACACTATATATAATATAAAATTAATGTCTTACAAATAGAGAATTATTAGCGGCGCATACAAGGGAAGTGCCGATCTCTTCCTAACTCGGTTACCCCGGGGGGCGTAACTTCCCGTAGCTGAGGAGGTCCAACCAACGTCCTGAGGCGAGGCCTTTTTAACTGATTTGTAGAAAAATAAATTATTAGTTCAGATTAAACTATTCTAGCAACTTTCTATTCTTCATAACTGAATTATGAAATATGGATTAAACTAACATTAATTCAATTCTTGTTTTTGGTTAATCTTCATTCAAATTTCATTCCATTCCTCTTATAAACTTAGTTTCATTGTTCTCTCAAATGTTTTTCATTTTTTTCCTTTTTATTGAAGAATTATTTAATTATTTTTCCTAACTTTTATTCTGTTAAATGATTTAATAAGAATTGTCTTTTTTTCTTCAGAGAAAATTAATTTCCAGATTCTAAAAGGTTCTTGTTTTTATTCACTTTTAATAATTTTAATTTCTGTCTTAAATTTGTGGCCTAAGAGGAGCGGTAGGTCAGGGCCTGCGCTCCGAATTGCGAATAAATAAAAAAAAACAAGTTTTTAATGTGAAATAAAACGAATTTTTATTTATTAAAAACGGATTTTTAACGGAAAAAAATTAATACAAATTTAAATGTAATGTTATGTCGAAAGCGAGTGACGAATGAATACAAAGAATATGTCGAAAGTGTCGTCTATTTATACGGAATTTAAAAAAGGCGAAAACAAATCAATTATGTGTTGACTCTCGCGTGGCGTTCAGTCCTTTTCTTCTTAACAATCGACTTGTAATAGACATCTCGATCCCAGTGTTTGAATACCTGTGCGATCTCTCAAGGAGTGAGCGGTACTGTCTGTGGCTTTGACTCAATATTCCTCTTATTGTTAGGATTAGAGGCAGCGCTCAACGGAATCACTGAATGTCCACTAAATCGGTTGGACTTTTCGGTAAATCGTTTTCAAACGATATCTTTATAACCGGAGGTCCGATTGATTCGGGGTTTTTGCTATTTAAGTCACAAATGACGAAATAATCGGAATTTAACGCCAATTTCATGAAATTTTTTTGCGGCTGGTTTTCGATGTTTTCTTTCGCTATTTTCTGATCTTTTCCTTCGTTTTCTCTCGCATTTCGACTGTGATAACTATCTAAAGCGCTTGAATGAGCGATAAAAGTGTGTTTAATTGTTTGTTTATCGCTCTCGAGTTCTTATAATTCATAGTTTTTGGGTCCAAGAGTTCTCTTCACGACTAGAGGTGCGATAAAATGCTGGCTGAGTTTGCTTCTCATCGGATGATTCGAAGGAATCCTGTATTTCACGACTTCTCATGCCGTTCGCACGCCGTTCATGATGTTCCCATTCATGCGGTCATATAACCCATTAGCACTTAGATGATAAGGAACGGTCACCAGAGGTCTGACACCGTTGTCTCGCAAGTAATTCTTGAATATTTTCGACACGAAATTCGTTCCATTGTCAGAGAGCAATGCCTTCGGTGCTCCAACTGATTCGAACAATTGGTTGAGGAGTCCTATTGCGGCTTCAGTTGTATTACTCTTAGTCGCCTTCGCCCACACGTATCTCGAGTGATGGTCGACCACTACAATGACGTATTTGGCGGACGTGTTGTGAGCGGCGGCTCCGATAACGATTGTCCCACAACTTATTCGGGGTTTCCGGGGTCTCCATAGGCTTCGAGTGTCCGTAAATAGTCTTATGTGGGTCTTTGACCGTTTGACACGTGTGAAACGATTTGATAAATTGTGTGACATCTCGGTCGCGGTTTGGCCACCAATACCGGCCACTAATAAGCTTTATTGTCTGAGCGATACCGCAATGATTCGCTTGCAAGTGTGCCGTTTCCATAACGTCTTGTATAAGTGTTGGCGGGACTACCAGTCTATCCAAACCATTGTAACGGACGTATGCCAAGCCTTCCTTTCTCTTAACGTTTCGGAGAGAATACTTCTCTAACTCGTGCTGTCGTGCGGTTATGTCGCAGATCGACAAGTAATTAATCGTAGGATTTCGGCTGAGCGCGTCCGCGACATGATTTTCAGCTCCCGGTCGGTGTCGTATTGTGTACTCATAAGGGCTGAGCCTTACTGCCCATCGAAAGAGTCGAGATTTAAGAAATATTACTTAGCGTTTCATCACAGAAGCCTGCAGAACCTCAAGCGGGAACAGCTCAATAGATTATTTTAGATAATAAGTTATATCTATTTTCCTCTATTAATAAAGGAATAAAAGACCATTGCTGTACATTTTCAATATTAAAAAGAATTTCTAGAATAGTATAAATAAATTTCATTTTTGTTCACTCATTCTCTTTATTAGTAACTGAATTTCATTGTTGCAGATTTACCGCTAATCGTAAAGAGGGGGACACACAGACGGAAATCTTGAATCTATATATATAAACACGAATTCCTGAAAAAGCTTAATATAATTATTGAATAAATGTCAGGAAGAAAGTTGACTCCAAAGCAGAAATGGAGAAAATTAAGACATTGGGATGAATTGGCTTCTACTCCACAATTGCCTGACAGTGAACAGGGATTTGGCAGACATTCCCAACATATAAGTAGACGTGGAATACGATCGAATCGATTGGGAAGTGGAGGTCGACTTCAATGTTCTCTACAGCCGACCACACAATCTATGAGAAGAATACAAGAGTCCATGTCTTTGATAGATCCACAACAGGAGACAGAAGAGGTGGAGGGGATTGTTCTCCAACCAGAATCCAGTGTTCAGTCGAGCAGTTCCTGTTCCGGCTGTTATGGTTGGACACCGTCTATAGATCTAAGCGGTGGCCGAACCAGCTTTAGACCAATAGAACAAAGTGTAGGATCAGATGTATCTGAAACACAGTTACCCTTACCTAAAGTTCCCGCCAATTATCTGAGTCGAAGATTTCAGAAGAGTATGGAAGGGAAGCATATGTCACATAAGAGGGTAATCGAACGAAATGTTAGGCCAGAGGACAGGGTAGACCCGAGCACAAGAGGAAAGATCACTCCTATTACTGCAAAAATTAAACTTTTGGAGGGAAAGGGCTTTAATTACGACAAAAGTACAGAACTGATAAGGGATGGAAACAGATATTTCAAAAGAACCACTCCTTTCACGAGAACATTACCGGAAGATCCAGAGGAGAGACAAAGACTTGAAGAACAGAGACAACAGATTAGAGATAAGAGAAAACGTATGGAACAATGGAATCGTCCCGAAGTAAAAAGTCTTTTGTACGGCAGGACTGGTAGGGAAGAGATGGGACGACGATTGGATCAACCCATGAGTGGACAGGGGTTGGGAAGAAGACGTTCAATGAGCTTACCCGATATGAGAGAGACATCAGAGAGAGGTCGGGGTTTGACTGATGAGGAGGAGGAAGTACTGCACCAATTGAGTCAATTTGAACCTTTAGGTCTGGAACCGACCGAAGAACTGAATGATTTGATACAACAATCTCATGGTAAACCCCAAACCACAGAACCCATGAATGATAGACAAAGGAGACGAGGGCGAGGGCGAGGGCGACAAACTCTCCCCAAAGATCTGAATGAATTCAGAAGATTTGGTGCAAATTATTTTAAGGATTAATTGTAGCCAAAAGTGAAAACAAAAATTAATTTAAACCTAAAAACGCTTTAAGGACTTAAGGGGTAAAACAAATTGATTGCCTTAAATTCAATATTAATTTTAAACAAGCTCGATAAAATATGAATGAATATGCTCGTATTAGTTTTTAATCTAATTGGCACATGCTGAAACCAGTGGCTATATTTTCAAACTCGAATATTCAATAATTTTCGACATAATATGAAATATCAGAAAAACAATTGAATAGTCGAGTTTGAAAATATTACCACTAGAGTCAGGTTGAGATATTTGGACCCGCCCTCCCTTGGATACGTGACCTTTATCTACTGATCGGCAAAAAAATCCATTTTTTCGAAAGACCTCAACAAATATAATTGAATTTGAATTTTTTAAAAGCTACTAGTGCGACCCACCGGTTAGTGTTCATCCCAGTCCTTATAAATGGTCCCTTACCTAAAGTACTCTCTAATAAATTGTTAACAACTTGAAATATATTGGTAGCGGCAGTCTTAGATTTGGCCATTACTGTATCATGGGGTGCTTTGGCAAATACAATCGTCAGAAAAATTATTCTGTAAGGGGATTATAATTAGTTGCGCGATATCCAGTTTGACTGCCGGTTAGTGTTTATCCCCGTACTCTATCACAGACTATTCCTGAAGTCTAGTGAAAGTATTGTTGCCGTTCTCGAACAAAAGTTTCAAATTTTCGAATTCTAAAAAAATTTCAACTTGTTGACTAAACTATTGCTGAAAACAATGCTTTTGTTCAACAATAGGGCGTGACATATCAGGCAGGCATACAGGCATACATCATTCTTTTAAAAGTATGATATTCCTTTGAAATACTAAAAAATGATTTTACAGAATTTCATTGTTACAAAATAGCGCCTGGCAACTATGAGGGTCGACTAACTTTGTAGCTCTGCTTATATCTATAATAAAAGGGTGACATAAAACTGGATATTATTCTTCCGGTGCTCTTATAGGTCCATTCGTCGGCACCCATTCTCACAGCCATTCCGTCGCACTTAGATATGTCTGTGTTTTGTTTAATTGTCTCGAATTCATTAATTTCTCGCAAATCTTTGTTCTGGAGTTTAAAAATTCTTTGATCGTATTGTAGACAACACTCCACTTCTCTTCCAACGAGTTTTAGATACCGATAATGATCTTCAATGTTGTCCACAAAAGCCGGTTCTTTATTGTTGGGTAAATAAAGATTATGTAATGTATTTCCCACTTTGTATTCCATCGGAGGATAAACCGGAGGAATAGTTAACCCTCTGGACAGTGGACTGCTTTCGGCTGATTTGGGATAAACTTTTAGAAACTTTTGGAAATTGAACTCAACGGGAAGGGGAGGTTCAGAGCGGAGTGCAGTCTACGAATATCACATTTGACAGTCCTGTCCACTCCTATGCATAATATCTTTTCCATCATTTCTTTGTCCGGAATTTCAAACAATTTTGTCCCGACTTTACTGTTAGGTTCGGAATATATGACATTCCACTCATACAAGCGCTCATACCTATGTCGGGACCAAATCTCCTGAATGCCAGTCTCCCACTCCTCTAAAGCCACAATATGTCCGCCTTCGGGAACCATTAGGAGATTTGAGCGCTTTTTTGATTTCATTTTCATTATTTGCAGTTCCCATACAATGGAGTTGTGTTGCGACTCATTTGCGCCCAAAAATAAAATAAGACTCTTATAGTCCTTAAGTGTCTTTCCTTTTGGTAAAACCAGAATCTTCTCGGAAACCATTCCCTCCCATTCTTAGTACGAATTAAGTTTGTTTACCCGAAAATCCAGTCTTCCGTCTATCACAACAACCCCTCCCTCTTGTAGAAGACATCGGGTGTGACCTTTGCTTTGGTCGCTATACTCGTCCACTACAACCAGTTTAGCCGAAGAGCACACATATATCCCGACGTGTAGTCGACCCTCAAAACTGTTAGACTTCTTAACGAAATTGGTTTCAAACGTTTGTTCACTTATTTCCCAAACGTTACCCCTTTTGAGCCATCGATAGCCAAATCTATGGTACAGTCGATTACCACAGTCCTGATTGTCGTCCGTATTGTTCTCTCTGTCGTAGAACAAACCCATGAGTAAAGTCTGAACTCCGACTTCGACTTCGTTGCGAATCACGGGATAGATTGCATTGATTGGCGAGACTTCACTGCACTCGTACTCATTGGCGGTCAGATCAAAGTGAGTGAAGCAGTACTGCAATCGCCCGAACCTATTGATGAGAATATGGGCTCCGATTTGTTTGCGAGCGATTTCACTGAACCACGTCTTCACTTCAGAGTCTTTCTGTTCTTTTTGAGGGCTTTGGTTAGTCTTTCCTAAGAAGAGCAGAGAAGACAGATCTAAATGGAATGGATTAAAGCCTTCCTCTTCCAGATATAACTGTCCGCTTGTAAACCATTGCCCTTTCATGGCTGCGATCACATCAAACAGTCTCTGTCGGGTCACTCCTCGGGCGACAAATACTCTGAACTTTCGTTTAGCGCCGGTCTCTTGTATTTCCTCTGAGCTGTCAGTCATTGAATCCAAATATAAGTTATCTTTTGTTTGATTTATTCAAAAATTGTAATAAAATTTCAGTTATTTTATAAATATTTCAACTGTTGTTTGAGTTTAGAATTTAATTTTGAAAATATTTAAATTCTGTAAACCCTTTACGAACTCAACAATTAATTATCCCGAAATATATGGGTATATTGTGAGTATCAAAAATCTATGGGAAATATAGTGAGTGCAACATATAATATATATATGGATTGACTTTTGATACTCACTCGGACTCGGGTCACTTCGAATCATTTTTCTCTATTAAATGTTCATTTTTAGATGTTATCAAATCCAAACCTTTAATTACAAAAAATAAAGTTGAATAAACTTCCAATGAATTCAAAAAAAGATAATTTGAATTCGTTTTGTAGTTCTGATATTTGAAAAATAATCAGTACAAACCAATTACCCTAATACCTTTTGTTATATTTTCAAAACCGAAATTGGGTTATATTCTTCAATAATGGCAATTTCTGGAAATATACAAATTTTTGGAAAAATCAACATGGCTATTGTAAAGCAAAAAAATACCGAAAAAAGAAATGAATGACCATTAATATGAGCTCGTATGAGTTTATTTATTATCAATTAAAATATGGTTCACACTTGGGTTATGGTGAAACCGAATATAATCACATTGGGAAAATTTTGAGGCAATATTTGAGTGGTGAGAATATGATAGGGAATGGGTTTACAATATTTTACAATCAATAGATTCTAAAAATATCATTGCGTCTGACCAAACGAGCCTCAAGAACCTCAAACGGGAACCACTCAATAGATTAGTGGGAAAATTTTGAGGCATCGATTGACTGATGGAAATATGACAGAGAATTGGTTTACAATGTATTATAAGGCACCACAGAAGTCTTAAGAACCTCAAGTGGGAATCGCTTCATAGATTATCTATTTGTCGCTATTATTATAGTAAAAGAATTATATACTATCCGCTATTAATAATGGAATATTAGACCATTGTTGTACATTTTCACTATTAAGTCTTTATTATTGTACACTGAATTCCATTGTTGCAGATTTATCGCTATCAGTAAAAAGGGGGGACACATACACACATACACTGGCATGTCGAATCCATAAGCTCGGATTCCAAAGAAATACGAGTTAAAATTAGTTTTAACTAAATAAATAAATGTCTTTAAAAACTGAATCTTAAATTTAGAAAACAATAGTGATTCTTTGATTCCATTCAATTGTCTTTCAATTCTTTAGTCGATTCCCACAAAACACTTGTAAAAAATTAGTATTTGAAAAAAATGAGAATTTAGAGTAAAACTCGATTTATTTTATGTTGCATTTCAAGTTGAATTTTCAAGTTTCCAACTCTCATTGATACTGTAATTATTTTGGATTATATTATTAATAATCCGGTAATAACTTACCGGAAAGTAGTTAATTCATTATAATCTATAATTTAATTATAAGTTCAATGTTAATGAAGTAATTGTTTTCCAATTATTGGTATTTAATTGAAAACTTTTATTTTTAATCCATATTTTAAAAACTACTTAATTCTATAGTTTAAAAACAACTTCAAGAAATTGAAGAAATATTTCAAGAAATATTTTAGTCTATATTAAAAACAACTCTACACAGTATTTATATAACAACATTCATTACATGAGTAGATTTGTAGCAAAATATAGTATCATTACATCGATAGTACTGTATAGAGAAAAGTTCTAACGGAACAGATTATTAGTTAAGAAACTTAATGAGAGTTTAAATGTTAACAATAATTTGTTTAAAAAGTTTTAAGACTTTATTTTAATTATGGTTTAGATTTACTTCAATACTCATTAACACATATCTAAAGTAGATTTTATTACTTTTTAGTTTAATTTTCTTTAAATAATTGTTAACAGAAATTCGATCATTTTGTAGAACTTGAACTGAATTGTATGCATTATATTTACACAAAATCAATTCATTTGATTATAATCTTGAGTTTTTGAAATTTAGTCAAAATTTTGTCTAAAATTTTTAGGTGAAGTACGAAAATATTGTGAAATAATTTTGTAAAATAGTATATAATTCATGTTTTGTATTTGACTTTTATTTAACAAATCGTTGTTAACTAATGTGATTTGAAATTAACTGTCAAAATGAATAAATCAATACTTTATTTCTCAGTTTTGCTACTGATTTGTATATTACTATTGGGAAGCGTTAAGAGTCAGGAAAGTAATGATAAAATATTTATTATTTAATTAACAAATCCTTAATATTTTTTATGCTTTTGGGTAAAGAAATAGATGAGTCGGAAGAAAATGAAGAAATTCATAATAAAGAACCAAAAGATGTCAAGAAAACGGAAGAAATGCCTGAAAAATACAAGAGGAATAAGAAACAAATGGAGACAGAGATGGAGGAGAAGAAACATATAATAGAGAAACACAAAGAAGAAGAACATAAACCACAAAATAAAGAGCACAAGAAGAGCAAAGAGGAAGAGCAGTTAAAGGAACCACAGGAACAACCGGTGAAGAAATATATGCCAAAGAAGTCAATGGAGAAGAAAGAGCAGACGGAGGAAAAGGTGATAAAACCGCCCCAAAAGAAACATCAATACAATGGAAAGAATAAGAGGTGGAGAATACATACCTCCACTGGTGGTTACGGCCGTTGATCTGATCTTATTTTATGATCAAATAAACTCTTGTTATTACAAATTGTTTATTAAATTTAATTCTGTTTCTCAACAAATATTCTCAATGTTTAATAAATCCATTTTATTATCAATTATTTTAAAATTTTAATTTTCTTTCTGTGTTTTGAATGGATTTAAAATTAATTAAATATTTTTCATTTCATTGAAAAATTGTTACAATATTTTAGATGTTTTTTTGTATATTATTTTATTTTTTATCAATATTTTGTCTATAAATAAATGTTGAAAATTATATTTTTAATTAATAAGTTATTATCTTTTAACCCCTACTCTCTTTTATTTTGAAGCACTTGTCCCGTCTCCGAATCCACTGTCATTATAGAAGTAACTTCTGAATAGTTACTGACATTTGAGGCTTTCAAAGCACTAGATTTCGAACTTAATTCTGAAAAATATATTAATTAAACATTAATTCAATTCTTTTATATTTTTCTAACAAATTAAATGTTTTATTACTCGTAGTCTTGGCCTTTTTTAGATAACAAATTAATACCGGAATGAGTAGAAGAATTATAATAACAATAATGCACAGGGATGCGATTATATATTGAACCATTTTATTATATTCTTGTCCTTCAGGACATCCAAATAGAGATTTAAAGTCATAATCCTTTAATAAATAAATTAAATTAAAAGAAATTATAACTAAAATTTATGAATTATGAAATTATATTGAATTAAAATCAATCATGCGTAAAGGGTTTGACCTGGAATACCGACCAAGAACATATAATTTAATACATAAACAGCGCTAAAGCAATTCCCCCAATCTAATATCAAATAGCTTTATTCAAGGATGTCCAACGACCTGAGGATAGAGACAAGAGCCTCAAAATCACAGGCGTATAGAGGAAAGTATTTTGCTATCGTCAAATTCTTGCAGAAATTAATTAAAAATGAGTTAATTTAATAGAATGTCGACCAATTTTTCAAAAATTTGATAGAATTCAGGCAATTAATGAAGAATTCCGTAAGAATTTAACAAAATTTGGCCAAATTTATCAAGAGTTTGACAAAATTCTATTATTTGTCTAAAAATTTAGGGCAGAATTTTCCAGAAACGCGGCCTTCGGTGCGTTTTCACAATATTCCTAGGGGAACCTTGTTTATTTCATCACAGAGGGATATTTTAGTCATTTTTTCAAGAGATATGTATTTTGGCTATACCCCTCCCCCATTGGGTATTAATACTTTAATCTTCCAGCAGAAAACTATTACAATATTATTAATCCTAACAAAAATCGCTTAAAATAATATCTCTCTTCCGCCCCTAAGTTGTGAATGTATACCGGTATAGCCTATTTTATATTGTTGTCTTACTTTTGTTCCTATTTAATCATTGTATAAGAATTCATTTTTTATTACTAATTAAAATGTTTGTACTAATTACAGAATTACTTAAACAAACGTTTAAAAAACAAAACATCATGGTTGATTTAGTTATACTCTGTCTACTATCTCGTTGGAATGTGTTTATTGTCGCGGCGCGCTTACCTTTTGGTTGTTGTAGTTGAATAAGTGGTCAAATTGAAGAACAAACATTCTACTTTCAATCCAATTTATACATTTTGAGATAAGTTTTGGATTTAAACAAATGTTCGTGGTAAAATAAATGTCATTTAGAAAAAAGTTGTGCATTGGTTTTAAAAGTTTAAATAATAAATAAACTAAATTTAACCAATTTAAATTTTAACTTTTATTCTGAATTTTATAATTTAGGTATTTATTTTTAATAATCTTGTAATAAATCAAAATATTTAAAAATTCTCAAGATTTTAGCTCTTTAACCAAATTTTGGTATTTCAGTCATTTTTCAATATTTTTCATGCTTAAAATTTTAAATAATTATTGTAAAATTGTCTTTTAATTTTTTGACGCTATGTCTTTATAATTTATTAAATTAGATATGTTATTGCATTTTTGGATGAACAAAGTATGTTTATAATTGAGATAGACACTTTTCTATTCCATAGAATAAAGTTTAAAAAATTATTTTTAGCACTAGTTATACTGTAGTAAAGTTCATCACTGTGCTACAGAACTGGGTATACATTTTAAAAGAAAATTGCATTGTATTAATACAAATGCAAATAATCATTTTGCATTTTAAAACTGAATCAAAATAATTTGGCCAAGTCATTTTGCCTGATTGGTCATTACATTTATCATTTTAAAATTAAATATTACTTTTTACAATAGTTATGCACAACTTTTTTCTAAATGACATTTACTTTACCACGACCATTTTGTTAAATCCAAAACAAATTTCAAAATTTAGGAGTTGTAGTGGAAGAGGAATGTTTGCTTATTAATTTCACCACTTATTACACTACAACAACCAAAAGGTAAGCGCGCGCGGCGACAATAAACACAGTCCAACGAGATAGTAGGCAGACCTTATTTGTCGATTGTATGTTAAACTACTCATACCTCACACCTATTATATCCCTCCCCTCCCTCTCATACTATTCATTGTAATGCCATTATTATGTTTATTAATTATTGAATTATTGTAATGCGATGTAATGTATTAATGTTAAGATTTTACCAAGGTAATTTAGGTAATTTAGGTAATTTAGGTAATTTAGGTATTGTGTCTGACATGTGCGAGTCATGTGATAATCGACTTGTTTGCTGAACGTCATTACTCACGACATTCGAAAGTCTGTTCTCTAAAAGACAGGTTGTGTTTGAGGTTTAGTGTAAATTAATTTCATTAAAGTATAATAAAATGTTTATCTTATAATTCCTTCGAATCAACTCATGTTTCCCAAGACTGTGCAGTCCCACCGTTCCAGTAGTGCTCTATTCTGAGTGTTTCATTCCTAGTGATTGTGTTTGTGTTGTGCCACACCTGAGCACAGATAAGACTACTCTTCCCTCAGGACGAGGCATAGGACTCATATCTGGACATCACATTCGACACCATTAGGTGGTGTTCGCCCCCACTTCACAAAAGACCAGCTCCAGTGTGAAGACCCCATAAGACTCTGGATAATCTTCCGGAGAACCACTATATCAACCTAAAGGCACATTTCATATACAAGAAGTATATACTACATGAGTGCTGTGCGATATCATCACAAATCTGATGGGCTTTCGCATTGACTCACATAAAGTCTATTTGAAAAAGAATTTGAAACAAATTAATTGCCTTTAGATTATTATTTCTTAAGAATTTTAAATGTTTTTGCAAATTTACCAGCACTAATTCTTTTTGTATTGATGAAATTAATGAATCAAAAACTTGTTCGATAAAAATTTTATAAATCCTTTGTGCTTGCTAATTAATATATAAACATACAATAAACAATAATTGAAATGCATTTAACAATTATTACGCTGAACAATTGACCATAGGGAGTATCCCAAAAGGATATAGCAGGGATGTGGAAGTGAGGCTCTGTCCCGAATACCTTCACTCCTGGCAAAATTAGTGCTTAACATTACTTCGCCTCTAGACTTTGAATTAAAAGTGAGAGAAAAACCCAAAAATAGGATAAAAGTCAAAATACACCTCCTTTTTGGACCTTCCACATTTCTGATCTACAAGGCAATTTTAGTGGTTTTATAAAGCAATATAGTCGAAATTTATTATCAAGTTACATTTACACGTAATATATAATAAATCGTAAATAAAATAATATAGATGAAGTACATTATAAATTAATTATATAATTAATAAAAGTTGCCAGAAAATCTTTAAAATATTATAACTTGCTTATCAGTGAGTATGGGCCCGGGGGGATTTCCACAATAACTTCTTATTTTAATATATCTTTATTTTATAAATTAAACATTTTGATCCAATACGTGGTGAAAAACTTTTTGTTAATTAAGTTAAACAAGAAAATGATGGAAATATTAAAAGTATTATTCATTCCGTTCGGTTATGTGAATCCCTGTATTGGTTTAGCACAAGTGCTCTTTTATATCCGATATAGTGTTACGTTTATTATTAATGAACAGTGGAGGGGAAGACTTGTTGAGAATGGCATCGAAGAAATACTGCTAAAACAGTATAATATACCTCACGATGAAGATCCGGCTAAATATGATGCGGACATACTGTATATGTCACTAAAGGATTTCTCAAAGAGTGCACTCCATTGGAAAATGCAATCAATTTAAAAAATTTAACGCCGAGTGGTAGGCGTTAATTGTGGACGAAGTGGATGAAGTGCTGTACACATTCAGACCGGATGTGATTTTTGTGAACCAGGAGTTAACACTACCAACAGTTGCTAACTATGAATCCTGATATGGGTTGGATTTGGCTACCGCTGAAGTATCCAATAAGGAACAGAACGTCACCTTTATATATCTCTACTCCATAGAGATATTAATCAATGATAAACTATGAATCTGACAATTGCCATAGTTCAGGTGATGATTAGAATTTGCCGTTTTTTCGATTTAAAAGCATAAATGTGATCAAAATATGTAAACTGACAAAATATTAGGGTGCCCTACAAAGTCTAACCACCTTTGGGAGGGGTTCAAATCATAATGTTTTACTATCCATAATTGTTGATAATATTAAATTTTTACTCTATTAAAAATTTACAGTTTCTTATTCTAGGTTAACATTTCTGAACAGTATATAAATGAATATAATCATATTCAATTTATTTATTACAGTTTTTGAAATTTTAAGCGAAAATTAACAAACTGTCTATAAATATTTTAAATGATTTTTATACATTTATATACTGCACAGAAATATTAAGGAAATATCAAATTAGAAACTGTAAATTTTTAATAGACTAAAAATTTAATATTATCAAGAATAATGGATAGTAAAATATTATGATTTGAACCCCTCCCAAAGGTAGTTAGACTTTGTAGGGCACCCTAATATTTTATCAGTTTACATATTTTGATCACATTTATGCTCTTAAATCAAAAAAACGGCAAATTCTAATCCTCACCAGAACTATGTCAATAGTGAGATTTAAGCTCTCGGTCATAAATAGTCAAATATATAAACATTAAGCTAATACACTAAGAAATAGTCAGGTATGTATGCAGAAATAACTTGTAAAGAGTTTAAAAATAAAAATATTTACTTAATTTACAATTTACAGTCTATTAATTCAATGAATAAATTGTGTGAAATTTAAAAACCACTAATATTACTATCGAATAATTTACTATTTTTGAATATTTATGAATTTATGTTTTGAGTGAATATTAAAAAATTGTTAACAATTAACTGGTAGTAATATTTGTTGTTCATATATTTCAGACAAAGAACCAAATCCAAAATTGAGTTCAGACATTTAACTATTCTGGCGAAATTAATCAAGTTGATAGTCACATTTCATCGAATGGCACCATAATCTTATCTGTTATTGTCTTTGAGTAATTTAGGTATTGGAATTTAAAAGTTATAATGGGAGAGATAGGGTAAAAATGCATTTCAAAAATTATTTTAATCCCTATCATTCACCACAAATATTCTGAAACTGTTATCGTAGAACTTTATTTGAATAAAGATAATTCTGGAAGTGAGTGATGATGGAAATATGCGATTTTTCTATTCTTGGGCATATATGGAATAGAATTATATTCATACAAAATCCAAATGTACGCTGGTAAAATTAAGGTGTAAATTCTGGACGCCTTTAATGTATAACCCTTAAATAAGCTTGTTGCCTCCAGAATAAACAATAGTTTCTCTTTATTAACTTAAATTAGATTAATTGAGATAATAAATCCGCTTTTCATATCATAGCGTATAGAAGTGCAAAATCAATGAATCCATATTTATATTTTTAGAATATCATTTTCTCCTTGATGATTGATTAAATATAAAATTATTTTTTAGTAGATTTAATGATGTTCTTACGTCTTTTTAATATAGCATAGAAACCATTTAAGTATCTTTTGCTGTTATGTTTTGATTGAATACTGAAATATAAGAACACTCTAATGTATTAGTCATTATAGTTAGAATACCTTTTCTTCATAATGTTATTCTTAGATCATATGTCTATATAAAACATAAAAAATACAATTGATAATATGATTTTTCTACTTTTACATCCCCTTTTTGACACGGTGATCCAGGGTTACCCAGTGATTGAGTGGTAAGAAAGTTATAGAATATTCAACAAGTTAAGTAGTTTTGACTTGGGTTGGCGTTGAATGAGTCGATCATTGGTTAAAATCTCTCTCCAAACTTTATGATACTATAACTGTTCTCCTTGAGATAGAGTACTATCAAATTAAGCTCATGATAGATGGAAAAGATTGGATTTGAGACTCAAATGTTTTTTCAAAAAATGCACCCTCTAGAATATACACACATGATATTGAAATGAATGATTATTATTATTATTATTAACCAATTGTCAAATTGTTACAGAATTTAATGAAAAGTGACGAAATTAATAGAATTATAATGTGTGAATAAAGATATTTAAACAGTTGCATTTATTGAAGTATTGTACAAAATTAACTAAAATCAAACAAAATTCTTATATTTTTTACAAAATATACTAAATTTGAAATAATATTTCTGAAAACCGAGTGTTTAGTATCGTTTATTGAAAATTTATATGAGAGAAGTGTACCTTGAAAACCATAGGGTATATAATTCCTTTTATCTTTCCCTGTACGCATCCCTTGAAGATATTTATAAATGTCTCAATAATTTATTTCACATTAGATTTCTTCTTGGAATCATTAGAACATTAGATCAATAGCTTAATTGTTATAAACACAATCACAGGAAAAAATTTAATATAAGAAATTACTTTAATAAATACAGAGACAACATAAAATCGGTTTGCCCAGACTAGTTTTCGTCAAAGAAATTCATTGGGTTCTTGTTAAAATTTTAATTATCTTTGTTATTTTTTTCAAAACATTGTGGTCTTAATTATGTTGATGAAAAATTCCTAACTTTTAATTTAAAATTTTTAAGTTAGAGAAAAATGAAACGACAATAATCGTGGTGAAAAGTCGAAAATATTGCCATCCTTGAATAATAAAATTTTCATTCTTTCCTGCTAGAAATTATTGTGATATCATTTAATATTAATGTGTTCATGATAATGAATGTATTACTAAGTTTATCTCAAGAATCTGAAATATAATACTCAAACCTTTTCATATAAAAAAAAGAATATTTTTAGATTCCAAATATAAATAAAGTAAGTATACAAAAATTATTCAAATTGGTCAATATTACTTTGTAAAATTATTAAAGATGTTAAATTTTAACGGAACAAAATTTATTCTAGCTACAAATGAGGTATTTAATATTTAGTTAATTATTTAAATTCATCAGGATGAGAGTTCTATTTTTGTTTAATGGCATTCATTACTATTAGTTTTAATTCATTCAAATAAATTTTAAAAAATAAAAACTAATAATTATAAATTCTAAATGCCAAATTGAAACTGTCATTCAGATATTCTGATATACTGTACGTGGACGTATCGCAATATTTTTTTTCGTTATATGGCTCGACCGCCAAATAACTAATAAAAGATTAAATCTTGAAATAAAAAAAAGATTTGATTTTAAAATCCTCTCAGACCCTAATTGACCCAATCCGGGGTAAAACAACAAAACAAAAATTTCAGTATTGCATTTAAAAGCTTTTTAAAAGATATAATTTTGTCTATTCTTTCAAACTTTAATTAATAAAATTTAGTAATTATTGTCGAATACCAAACTTAAAATATCCCTGTTTAAAGCTGGCCCCAAAATTATCAATGTGGACATTATAGGTCAAAACCAATTGTGAGGCGTGGTCAAACAAGTTAAATATTATGAAGCAATTTATAAATATAAATTAATTTTAAATTTCGTAGAAAGTAGTATAATGTGTAGTCTAGGACATTATGCAAAGTATTGATATATATTAATAA